>JASDQU010011462.1:139276-167234 GCA_032191745.1 Picea mariana | reverse complement strand
AAAAAAAAAAAAAAAATGGTATATATAGTGGAAATTCTGGAAATCAATTATTCCATATAATGTTTTAAAAAATGCCCATTGATAGGGGCGTTCAGGATTTTACCATCCAAATTTTCAAGAAGAAATGAATTTTTTCCTTCAGGAGATGCTACCTTAAATGGTCCGTACCAAATGTGATCGAATTTACCATTTTTTCCTGAATCCTCTTTCCGAGCGTCCCATCTCAAAACCAAATCCTCAGGGAGAAAATTTCTGTCTTTGGCTTTACGATCGAATAACACCTTCATGTCATCCTGGTACTTCTGCAACCTTTCATCCACTACCACCCTGTGTTTTTGAACTTCAATCAGTTGGTTTATCCTTCTTGTGAGAGGATTTGGTTCTTCCTTCTCGTCTTGCCATAGCTTCATTACAGGAAGTGATAGGTTTATAGGCAACACTTCATTTGTTCCATATACCATTTGGAAGGGAGAAGTACCAATAGACTTTTTTGTGCCTATCCAATTTTCCCACAGAGCGTATTTCAAATGCAAATGCCAAGACTTTTTATTTTTGTTTAACACTTTCTTGATTATACTGATTAAGCTCTTGTTTGAAGATTCTGCCAGACCATTTTCCTGAGGATAATATGCTATGGAATGAACCAGCATAATATTATATTTTTCGCAAAAGATGACTATAGCCATAGACTTAAAAGCCTGCGGATTGTCTGTGACTATCTTTCTGGGACAACCGAACCTAGACAAAATATCTTCTTCCAAGAAATCTATAACCACCGAATTAGTAGCCTTTCTTGTTGGTATAGCTTCCACCCATTTGGTGAAGTAGTTTGTAGAGGTCAGGATCCATCTGTGTTGAGCACTAGAATGAGGATTAATTTCACCTATGAAATCTAGTCCCCATTGGTGAAAAGGAGCTTCTATCTTGACTGGGACCAATGGCATCGCTGAGAGTTTATGTTTTCCTGCAAAAAATTGGCAAGGGATGCAAGCTCATACCTTAGCATTGACATCTGGGAAATTTTTGGGCCACTAATAACCAGCCCTCGAAATTTTATATGCCGTAGCTCTCCAGGCATGGTGTCCTCCACATACTCCTTCGTGAAATTGACTTATAACTTTTTCTGTTTTCGACTCGACCAGACAGACCAAGAGGAATCCAAGCGGGTCTTTGCAATATAATCATTTTTCAGAAATACAGTATTTGATTGCATGCAGCTTTAGCGTTCTAGCTTTGGATGGAGACAAGTCACTTGGACATTTCAATGTCAGTAAGTATGTTACTATGTCCTTGTACCAATTTGATGACATGAAATTCTCTTTCATTTGATTTTTCAGTTATTTGGTCCTCAAGTTCATTCACATCTACCCACTCTTCCTCCTCCTAAGAGTTGTTTATCCTAAGAGCTCTGAAATTGGATTCAGCTAAAAGTTAAACTAAGCTTTGCCCCTTTACTAATTTTGCCGATTTAACCTCCAAGTCGAACTCTTGAATTTTGGCAAGCCATCTTCCTCTTTTGCCATCACTGTCTGCTTGAACCAAAATATCTTTATGGAGCTAGTGGGTACATATGCAATCACCTTAGAATGTAAAACATAAGTTATGAAAGATTTTAGCGCTTTTACCATAGCATATGCTTGTTTTTCCATTATATTATATCCGAGTTCGGCATCTCGGAGACTTTTGATAAAGAAGGCTATCGGTTGCTCAAAACCTTCTTCGTTCTTTTGAAGAAGTATGATGGCGAGTGTGTGTTCAGAGGCAAATGAAAAAATAAGAAAATCCTTTAGATAATCGAGGCTCGCTAGTACCGATGCCTCACTTATAACCTTATTGATATGGGCAAAGGATGCTTTAGCTTCTGTTGTCCATTTCACTTCATTTTTTTTCCTGAGTATATCTGTAATCAATTTCATGATTTCAACGAAGTTAGGAATAAATCTTCTCAAAAAAATTATTTTTCCTAAGAATGATTGAATTTCTTTCACATCCTAGGAATAGCTATTGTATCTATGGCTTCAACTCTTTTAGGGTCAATTCTAATTCCATCTCGAGATACGATGTGACCCAATAGCTTTCCTTCTTGCATAGCGAAGTGAAACTTCTTAGGATTTAAGGATAGACTCAACCTGCGGCATTTCTCAAATGTCTGTTTGAGATGAATCAGATGATATTCATCCGATTTAGAAAAAATAGTAAGGTCATCCAAATAGATAACTACAAATTTGTCCCGTTCGCCAACAAAAGAAATATCCATTACGCATTGAAAAGTAGCACCTGCATTCATCAATCCAAACGACATTTTATCGTACATAAATGTGCCCCAAGGAGTGGTAAAAGCGGTTTTTTCTTTATCGTGATCACTGACGGAAATTTGATTGTAACCTAAAATTCCGTCAATCATTGACATCCTATTAGCTCCTACTACTTTTTCTAGAACATGGTCCATTTTAGGTAGGGGATAATTATCTTTGAGAGAGGATTTATTAAGATTTCTGAAATCGACACACAGTCTAATTTCCCCATTTTTCTTCCTAACCAGGACTAGATTGGCTACCCAATCGGAATATCTTAGTGGTACAATTATCATAGCATCAAGGAGTTTTTTGACTTCTCGTTCGATAAAATATAGTAAAATGGGGTTGATTTATCGGAGATTTTGTTTAAAGGGTTTGACACCAGGTTTCAATGGTATCTTATGTTTGATCACATAAGTGTCATATGTTTTCAGTTCTTCATACAACCATGTGAAAACATCTTTGTATTTTCTTAGCAACTCCGTGTATTTATTTTTATTTTCTGTAGATAGATATTTGGATAGTTTTACCATTCAGGGGTTTTCTTTAGTTCCTATGTTACAATCCTCAACCTCCTCTGGTTGGGGGCTACAGGGTGGTTTTTGAAGGGATATCATCTTGATTGAATAATCTTTCCAAGGGAATTAGACCCTTGGAAATATGGTTGTTCTTGAGAACGAGCAGTCGGTGATTTATGATTTTATCATGAAACTCTTTAGAATCCTCCTCCTCCTGCATGATCCAAATGGGATCATTTTGATTTTCTTGATCACTATGCGTTTCTGCAAATTCATCTAATGATTCTAGAAACTTTTGAAGATGCTCATCATCCTTAAAGACCTGCCAATGCTGTATGTTATTTGGTATTGAAGGGCGATGTCTCATTTGTATGTGATAATTTAATTTAAAAGCAGTTGGGGGTGTGAAAGTTGATGCTGCTTTGGCTAAAGCATCAACCTGTTGATTTTTAGACCTTGAGACGAAATGAACATTCACAGAGGAGAAGAAGTTCTCGATTAAATCCCAGACACAATTCCTATATGACTGCAATCTAGGATGCTTGTCCTGGTACTGTCAATTCACCTATTTTATAATTAACTCCGTGTCACCAAAGACTTCGAGTTTCTTTATTTTCATCCTCCTAGAAACTTCTATTCCTAGCACTAAAGCTTCATACTCGCATACATTGTTTGTACAATCCACATTCCACTGAAGCCTATATGAAAAGGGGATTACGAATTGATCATCGGGAGCCACAAGGAGTGCTCCTGCGCCAACTCCAAGGAAAGATGAGGCACCATCAAAATACATTTTCCATACACCAGTGTTATATACATTTTTTTTTTATTTCTTCTTTTTCAGTTTTTTCTTCTATACAATTTTCGTCCATAGCTACTTCAAAATCATCATCAATAGATAATATACAATTTCCTAAGTCTTGGACAACAATATAAACTGGATGATTATTTGGATTGTGTGGATCACCTACTATAAATTCCAACCTAGTCTCTCTGTAAAGATGCGTGTATTGTCCTTCGAAAACTAGAATTGTAGCATATGTCATATCTAATTGGAAAGATCCTCCAAGCTTGGCACCCCATGACCTAGATAATAGCATACCATACTTTGGAGGGATGTCAGCGACCACTACATCCATAAGAATGCTTTTAGTAGGTATTTGATCCAATCCTACCACTAAGTCTTTAATCATACCTATGCATTTGACTTTCCTCGAATCAAAAGAATATAAGTCACCATAGGGCCTTGTGATTTCAAGACCAAGTTTTTCCATAATTGCCTTTGGCATCACGTTGTGGGAAGCTCTGGAATCCAGCATACAGTTATGGAGAAGGTGGTTGAACAAGGTTAATGTGATATAAAAGGGGGCTACAGTGTCTCTCGCACCTTCGAAGTATGGACCAAAGACTATGTTTGGCTTGTCATCTTCTAAGTTGATGACATCGGCCTGGCTTTCGTCTTCGGAAAAGTTAATCATCTGGGTGATTTGTTTTATGTATATGGGATTTTTAGCTAATTCAACAGGGGGAATAGGAATTTTGATTTTATTTATTTCGTTTTCCAAATTAAAATTTCCTAGGGCCTTGTCGTTTTCTATATTCAGGGCCTCCATTCCTTTCTTTTCATCTTTTCTTTGTGATGTGGAATTGTTTTCATTTGCAGGAGCTTGTGTCTTCACAGGGAGTGTTTCTACTGGCTCTGACTGGATAGGTTGCATATCAGATGTGTTTTTTTTCGCAGGTTGTTTATCAACAACTTTTGGAGTCACCTCATCGGTTTCGCTTCTTGGCAAGATCTTTTTTGTCGAAACAATTGGGAGACTTTTGTTCCTTGGTCTTAAATTATATTTTCCCTGTAGTTCGGCTATGATATCATCTATGATATCTTGATAGGTGAAATATTCAGACATATTATTGCTAACATTGTCTTCCGATGTAATTTCTTTATTTAAGGATCTTTCGTAATATTGTATCGATAAATAAGGTGATTCATTATCGTTGCCAAGATTATTAATATCTTCATCAATCTCTTCAAAATCTTCTAGATCTTCCTCTCCAATGAAGTTTTCATTTTTGAAGGGTGTTGGAATTTTTTGGTCTTCATTTTTAATTATTTTTTGTGGGCCCTGAGGATCAGGATTTATTCTAAAATCTTTCCTGGGGAGATTATCCCTTTTCGATTTCTCTAGTTCCATTTTTGAGATCTTGTTTGAAATTTCTCTAATTAACCTAGCCATCTCATCTATTCTATCTCCTGAGGATTTCCCCGATCCTAAAGGTCCACCTTGTTCTTTGAATTTCCTATTTTCTTTGTTTCCAGTTTCAATTTTTTCTTTTAATTTCCCTGATGCCATCATGTTTGATTCAATCTCAAGGGCATCATCCTACATTTTCATGAGATCTGTTGATCTCCTTTCTCTCAATAAGAAGGCAAATTCAGGATCAAAAGCGCCAGCAAAAGTCACCTTTGCTGTGGGTTGTGAAGGTTTAACCTCAATTGAGATTTTATTATACAACTTGTTGAACCTTTGTATGAATTCTAGAACTGATTCAGAGTTTTTCTTTCTAAGGGCTCCAAATTCAGTCAAGTAGTAGAGGTGGTCCTTTCTCTCTCCCCATTGTCTAATAAAATCGCTTTCAAGTTCTTCATAAGATCTTAAAGATCCAACTGCTAAGGATCGGAACCAGGTCCTCACCTGTCCTTCGAAAGTCTGAATGAGGAGTCTAGAATAGACATCTTTGTGTTCTATTCCGAGGATGTCAGCAAATTGGTCAAAAAAGTTTATATGTTCTTGGGCAGTCAGATCCCCTTCCCCTATAAATTTCAGAAGACTTTTCATATAATTTTCGGGGAGATCATGTAGAGGAACGAGAAGGACAAGGGGAGCATATATAGTAGCTACTTTAGCGAAGTTTCCAGGAAGCAGTACTTGACCACCTGCTGGTCCTCCAGGGGAACCACCTCCTGCTCCAGCACCTCCTTGTGTATCCATGGTTAGATTTGAGGCTGAAGCTCGAAATGTGTGAGGAGAAGATTCACAAAAATCTGGGGAGGAAACCTCAGGAAAAGAGAATGTATCGTATGCGAGGGGGAGCAAAAGAGATCTTTCAAGAGTTTTCGAAACATTTAACTGGGTAAAGTCAGGCTGACATATAGTATGTGTGGGTAAAAAGACTTGTCTAAGTGATTTTCGTGATTTTAAAATATTTTTTGGATAGGAGACTGGCGAGGTCTACTTGTTGTCCGGGTTTTTTCTGGTGTTCTTTCGGCTAATAGCCAGTTTAGTTATCGTGGAGTTGCCAAGTGAAAAGTATTTGTATCCTTAGAAGGTTTTCTATCCTTGTTCACTATCAAAGACAGAAAATGTCAATGTCATTCTTCCCAGGGAACAGATTCGTTTCTTCGTTCCCTGACAATGGTGCCAAAAAGATGTTGTTCCTGAGTTTATACTTTAACGCTGTAAAGTATACCGTCAAGGCATCCATAAATGTTAAAAAGAATAACTTGAGGATAAGAATTGAAAAGGAAGGGTGAATCAGAATCAGTTTCTCAACTATCTATGTCTAGCTTCCCACTGTTCTTGGATGTTAATATCTCTCTCAATAGCACCCCATGAACGTTCTAATTCGACCCGGTTAGTTGTTGTTTGTAGGATGGTATTAAATAGGTTCAAAGCAATACTAGTTTGATCTTGAAGGCCAGGTTCAATGTTGGGTTGTCTGCTATTTGGGATAGTCATGGAGGAAATTTTTTTATCTAATTGTGAAAGAATTTAATCAAATGTCACTTCAAACTTTTAATAGATGAGAATAGGAAAAACAATTTTGGAATTCAAAACACTAACATAAATACATTCGAGGTCATTTCCTGGATTTGCAAAAATTTGAGAATTGTAAAATAAGAAAGAATTACTACAGAAAAATATGAGGCTTTAATCAAGAAAGAATCTCATATTGTACTAGGTAATAAAGAAGGAAAACGAGATTTCTAATGAAAAGTTAAGTATTAAGGTTCAAATGATTCACAGGTCTTAAAATCACTGATAGCAATTTCAGAGGAAAAGCTGTAAATAATTTGATATCCAAATCAATCTGAACTATAAAAGATGTTTATAGATAACTGCAAATTTATTATTCATTAGAAAAACATTGAACGAAAAACATAATAAAGTATAGTAAATAGGGTTGAAGAACACATAGCTACAAATTTGCAGGATTTAGAATCTCATCTATATCATATATTATGATGGATTGGAAAACTGTTAATACAATCGTCTCTCTCCAAAAAATCAAAAGCCCTTTCTCAGTCTTTTGAAAATATATTTATACATCTTCATCAAAAAATTTCTCGTTGGTGACTAACCAACTTCCTAAGATTATGGTTACATATATGAATAATGTCAACCGTTTACATTTCCTTTCCAATTTCTAATGATGAAAATATTCAAAAAAAATATTTTATGTTAATGTTGATGAACTTCTTTTTTCCGCCTCAAGACAGTGAACACACTTTCCCAAAAATTTCACAAAAACTCTGGGAGCATCTGGTATCTCTTTTGCTCCAAACATGAAAAATCTCTTTTGTAATTCAGGCAAACGATCTTCTATCATCTTCCCTGTGAACTTAATAGTTTGCAAATTTAGGCTAGGTGTCACCATCCATTTGTCGATTTATGTGATATTGATTAATTTAATTTTTGAGATCTCTATCTTCATTTCCTCTAGCTCTTCTTTGAACCTTAGCTGGTGCTTGGCAATATTAATCTCACCTAATAATCCGAGACAGTCATTTTTTCCGATATTCAATGAAGTCCTTTCTAAGAGATCAAAAATTCCCTGGCAATCATCATTGACATCTCTGGTTATTCTTTTATATTCGTCCAGGTCTACTTCCCACAATTTAAGTATTACATCCCCTTTAACCTATTCAGAAATGGATAATTTCTGAATCCTTCCGACTTCTTCCTTTGTTGAGAGGGCTAATGCCTTTTGGAAAGTCGTTCTAGCCTCTTTTGCTTCCCTTTCCTTTTGGAAAACATTCTCCAAGGATTTATTTGTTTCTTGAAAGTAATTTTGGACTACTTCCAGGTTCAAAAACACTTTATGTTGTTCCTCTTCTATTTTCAAATGTATTCCCAATGCTTGTGTCCTGAAAATTTCAAGTTCTACTACTTGATTAGTAATAGAACTAATTTTATCTTGTAACTGTTTATTTTCTTCTTCTTGCTTTTGGACCTGTGCCTGTGTGACCAGTATTATCTGTTTTGCCTCTTCTAAGTCTATTTTCATTTTCTGAATTTCTTGAATATCTTTTAGTCTAGCTTGTTCTAGACCCTTTTGTATTCCCCAACTGATATTTCTCTCAGTTTCTTTCAATTTGTCCTGTAGTTGAGTTATTGTTTGGTCTTTTTGTTCGATCATGGTTGTTAAACTGCCGATAGACTATATATTTTCCGATGCTATAGCACCCATCGTACCTGCTAACTCCGTAGAAAATTATCCATATTTGAGCTTCTTTCCATCTATAATGACCCTATGTTTTTTAATCATCCCCTCTCCTCTTGGATGGATTCCCTGTTTCAAGATTGCTCTTCTCTTTTTCCTAAAAAAGTAATCTGAGGGAGGAATCTCATCCCTCGAAATTGGCTATAGATTACAATGTATAAAATGCCTGCTTATTACTTGATAGGGGTCATACTTTCTGTGCTCAATATCTACTAATTTCACTTCTTCTAATGATTCAGCTTCTACCTTAGAATGGCCTAGATTTAATAAAGAAAATTTCCCAATATGTACAGGGAAAGTTGGCCATGACCTCTTTTGAGTTGCTTTTAGTTCTAATCCAACGCCATCGTTGACTATCTGATGGGATGCCTCCCTGCACACCAATCTGTCTAGTAGGAATTTAGGGAGTGCATGAGGGGGAATGGAACAACCATAAACTATAATGTAGGAAAAATTATCCTCAATAAACTAGTCGTCAGATGCTTTAAGATTTTTTGTGATTGCATCAGAAATGCGAGGGGGTTCGTGTCCAAAAAATATTTTATGCATCGGAATTATAATAAAATGACAAACCTCATAAAATGCATCCTTAGCATTTTCTTCCCAAAGGGCTGAGTGATATTTATGAATGGGTTCTTGACAGGAAATGTTCCAACTCCAATTCATTAAAGGAAAAGGAGTCACATAACAGATTGCATCCATAATGTATGCTGACATGTAAAAGGATGTTGGTTTTCCCTTTGATTTTGTTGCTTTGTAGTTTAATATTTCCTGTGTTAGGTTATCTGACAAAATCTTATGCCAGTTAAAAGCATTCCCTTCTGATGCTTCTTCTAAAAAGGGCACCCAATCTGCATGAAAATGGCAGGGACCATTTCTCCCGAAAAGTCTACATAACATAATAGCTACATATACCATGTATTCATTCAAGGATGTTGTATCATAAATCCCATGGGTATCATCTCTAAACTTTGTTGGAAACCTCGCCCATTCTCTAATCATATCAAGATATGTCCGCTCTACCTCAATGCATTCTTTCCTCTGAAACTTTGCTAAAAATTCATCATTAAAAGAATGTTTAGGATTTGGTGAGAGTTTATACATTACTTGTATGTGTTCTGGCATGAATAAGTCGACGATAACTCCTTGATTGTTTAAGATGCTCCTTTTCGGGATATCAACCTTTTCCAGGGCCCAGCTGATCATATCATTGTATGCCACGAGCCGCGGGTGCACAACGATCTTATGAAGCTCTGACTCAGCTATGTCCCGACAATGATTCTCAGAATTAGGATGAGCATTCTTGAGTTCATATTCCAACAATTCAGAGATTTGAGTCCAAGATTTAATGGAGTCTATAGCGTGTGGTGTGGTGTCGAAGATGATATCTCCTTCCTATGCATCTTCATTCTTCTTTGGTGCCTTTTTCGGTGCCATGACTTTTTGTTTAATTGAAAACCTGTCACAGAAAATGGATGAACGAGCTCAGCTAAGTGTTTCATGCATTTGATAAAATGAAAACAGAGAAATTTGGATGTTCACTTTGAATACATTTAAAAGTGATGAGATTGACACAGCTGTCAAGAATTCAAGGCATTTAATGCGGAAGATATATTTCTGAGATATGCATTTAATGTCCGTATTTAGGCGCTTTTGGGTTTTTAAAGAAAATTCGAGACACTTTACTTAATCAGAAAGCGAAACATAAACGAACACTTAAAAAGAATGATTATCATTAATCCTATTTTGGAAAAAAGGTTAATTAGTGCTAATCATAGATTAAAACTGAAAACTTTGTTTTTCGAGATTTCGGGGATCATGATGTCGAGAAGTATGTTATCGATGAAATCCGATATCCAAAATTGTGAAATCACGACGTGTTAATTAAGACTTAAAACATTTTAGCGAAGTAATTAATTGAGATTAAATGTTTTTTGGGATTTCGGGGATCATGATGTCGAGAAGTATGTTATCGATGAAATCTGATCTCTGAAATCGCGACGATTTTTTTTAAAGACAAGACTTAAACTCATCTTAATTAACTAACTAATCAAGATTAAGGCCAAAACATAATTAGTTTGATTTAACATGAACTATGGATCGGGGCTTCATGATTTGGGATTTTAGGAATCATGATGACAGGAGATGTGGTCTCACTAAACCGCGAATCCTGAAATTGCAACATGATTATCTTAACCCTTAACCTTTCACATTAGAGAATTAATTAATCCGTGTTTTAACTAATACTTCAACGTTTTGGGAAATCGAGGATCAAGATTTCACGATTCGATTTGCATCGAATTTTTTTTTTTGTAGCAAACCCTGAATCCCGAAAATTTTTTAAGCTAAACCTTAAATCCGTTAGTTTTATAACTTATCATAATTTAAAAAATTTCAAAGAAAAGGCATCGGGATTCTTATAATTCTTTTAACATTTTTTTCCTTTTATTATCCTAATAATTAAATTCTTTGAAAAAGGTGTTGTGTGTTTGGAATTGATAACGAAACTCATGTTTTGTAAAAAGACGAAAACCGAAAAAAGGAAAATTTAGGCCTTAGGGATAAAAAAAATTAAGAACTGTTTCAACACACCTCTTGAAGTTCACCCTTGATTCGGTTGAATACCTCCTTCTATTTTTCTTCTTTCTTTATGTGATCTCCAGTGAAGCGTCATTCAATGAAGTGACTAAGAAGTCAAAGTCGTTTGGGGTGAGGGTAGTCTTAAACATAGTCCCGGTGGCTTTAGATTTCTTCTGTGATGAAGGCTTTGGTGGGGTAACCTTCCTTTTCTTGGATGGATCCTCCTCTTCTCTAGGCAGAGTCACTTCACCTTTTTTTTGCTCGCCTTCCATGCCACCTAGCTCTCCACCATCATCTCCATACTTAGGTGATATCGAAGTGGTCTTCGCCGATGTGCTACGGACATCATGTACTTTTTCATCTTTCTTCATCTTTCTTGGTCCAGGTGTGTCTGGCATAGTTTCAGGACTATTCACATCGGACATCTCTGTGGGGTCTGCTGGAACAAGGAGGTCCACCAACCATTCCTTGGTAATCTCCTCTGAGTCATCTTCTATCAACTTGTAATATGAATGGAGCTGTTGTTTATGCTCATTAGTGCACGCTATAATATAGGTGAAGTGGTGGTCCACATTGAATTTCATTAAGGGTCTAAACCTGTGAAGTGTGTTCGGGGTGATGCACGATGCAGACTGGATTGTGATCTTCAACTGGTTGTAATAGGTGTGGAAGATGGAATTGGACTTCCACTGCTTGTTCATGTCACTAGAATACCACAACATATAGAACTTCATGGCCATTGGTTTGAAGGGTTCGATATCCAGGAAAGTGGCACCTTATGGTAGCTCCCAGGCAATGAAAGCGATCAGTATGAGAAGCCAACTAAAGTGGAACTCATACTCTTGGTCTTGTGCTTCTCTGCAATCAATATCTAGTTGATTGATAGGGTACTAGACCCAGTTCATCTGTAGTCCCTCTGTGCACTTCCCTGTGAGGTCGACCATGAATCAAGTCACTTGAGTTGGTCTATTCTTACAAACAAGCTTTCCTACGATTAGCTGACAGACAAGGCACATTGTGCCACTCTAGATAGAGGCTACCTTACATCCTCGCATGCCCTTCTCGACATTTCCATAAGTTTCTTTAATTCTATGTGCTAATGCTTGTTCTGAGGTCTTTCCAGGGTATAACTCCTATGGGTCAGGGCCTTGCAGACTAAGCCTTGTGATCCGATTGATCAAGGTCATATCTACAGTGATGCATCGGTTCAGCCATAGGTATTCATCATGATAGCATGACAGTAGTAACTTTACACATGCATTCACTTCCTAATGTCATCTGAAGTGTGAAATATTCATCACATTGAGCAGTGTGGACTGCACGAGGTTCTGGGTCCATGACTGCAATATTATCTTAGAATTCTTTCCTTTAGTCCTGGTTAGATACTTGTGTGGGGTGAGCATGTTGTAAGCCTTCCGGTCGCCAAGGTTGAATTCATTGAACTTCAATGCTGCGAGCTTATCTTGGTCAACATGAACTGTGCACACCCCTTTTGGAAGGTATGCAGTGATCAAAGTACACTCAAAGTCTTGAGGGACACTATCACGGTTGATGGTGCTGCTGAGAGGTGGTAGGTAAGCCGACAGAATGCGTGGAATAAGATTGGCGTTCACAATGTCATCTATGTGCTTTGTTCTTGTCTTTGTCATTCTAAAACCTTTTCTTCTTCCTTATTGATGGCTTGATCTCTCTCAATCCAAGGTTTTCCAAGTAACATAGTAAACAGGGCATTGTCCTCAATAAACTTGATAATCTCGAAATCTTTCTCTGTCGAAGTTCCATTAGCATTCATAGATATCTGAGTGTGCCTTCCACATAGGTTCACTAGTTTTCCTCTGAATATCCCTATTCCTCTTAATGAAGGGATCATAGTAGGCCTTCCTATAGCTTCCCAAGTTCTCTCTGGCATAGTTTTCACTGGTGTTTCTTCGTCGAGAACATAGTCAATGTCTAAGTCCCCTATTCTTACTTCAATGCATTCGTTTTCTTTAAAGATCTCTGATAACCTAAAATGTCGATGGTCGTTCAAGGTGTATTTCATCTGTAGTAATACCTTCTTGGATTCTTTCTGGGGTTCAACTATTTTTGTAACTTCCTTATGGTTTTCTTCATTCAGATTCATTCTTTCAAGCTTAGTAACCATTCTAGGGCAATCCAATACTTCATGGTCCAAATCTTTGTGACATAGGCAACTAGATCTTCCACCAGGGAATTCCTTAGCAATATGTCCCAGTCTTCTACAATTGTAACATAGGGTTAGTCCTCTCTTCCTTTTAAATAATCCCCAACCTCTTCTGTACTATGCACTAGGATCATGGTAACTAGCCTACAAAAAATTCTTTCTAGGATCCTGCATCCATTTGTTTGTCCAAACATTTTTTCTATGAATAGGTATAACATATCTATCACTGTACTTATCAGATCTATTCATATCAGGCTTTATTTCCTCTATTAGAGCCCTAGTTTTCAAGATAAGACATAATCTATCAAACATACCTAGATCCATACTCTAGAAACAAAAATTTTCACTTATTTTACTTTTGCAGATCACAAAGCTTCCAGTTCTAAAAACTTTTGACTATTCTTTATTAGAGCACAAAGCTTAAAGATCTTACCTTGTTTCTGCAGATCTGACCTATTTTCTTTAAAAAATTCCACTTTTACCTTTCTTAGAGAACAAAGCATTTAGATCTCACTTCTTTTCTTCAAATCTAGCCTTCTTTCTTTAACACAAATATTTTTAGATCAAGTGGAATACAACACACTAGGGAACATATTATTTCATAGAGCTTCCACAATTTTAGGATGAATTTTTGCACAAAGCTTCCTCTTCCTCAGTTCCCAGCAATCATAGTTTCAGGTCCTGGCAATGGAACCATTTGTTGGCACAGGGTCATACCGAGGGTTCAATGCTCCAACAATGCACCAACAAAACCCTAACTACTAGCCATTTCGGCAACACCTGCAAAGAAGATGAAGTCTCACCTAAGGTAGAGGAAGGGTTGGTTGAAGACTTAGGTGTCTGCAACCTTAGCCGAGACACAGATATATGATTATATTGCTTACAGAATACTTAGCATCGATTATTCATCAATATTCAACCCTTATTATACTTCGTAGATAGCACAGAGCATCGCAACGTTTACTTATATCTAAGGTATTTTATCACTTAGCAACGACAAAATAGATCATATCCTATAGATCAGCACTAAGAATCTTTGTACATGTCATATCTAGCATTCACACATATCTAAGAAGCACTAGGCGTCATTAGATCTATCTAAATATATCAAAGAACTTTGCAAAAGTAGAGACAACACATCAAGTCAAAGAACAAAGCATAACACATAGATTTACATGGTTCACCCCCTTCCCTGGGGCTACATCCACCAAATCTTCTTCTTTATTAGCATCTCCAATCAGTTACAGGCACAAAGCCCAACCCCCTAAAGATGATATTTTATTAGACTAACATTGAGAATGAGGCTTTTTTTTTTAGATCTGGTCTATGCAAACAACTTCTTGCCTGTTCCAATCGAAGTAGCGCAACTGAGCTGGGTAGCCTAGGCAAGTTGCTGCCAAGTATCAAAGCCAAGATGACCAAGCATCGCTGCACCCAGTAGCCCAGTCAGTATCCTCAGCGAATGAATCCATCCCGCCTAACATATAGAAATTTTTGGAAATGCAAATATTGAGTAAAAATAAATCATTTTGAGTGGCCACGATGACCCGCTGCCTTAGACCACCTGAAGATGCTATTCTATTAGATGGAAATAGTGAATGATAGTTTTCATTAAAAACCCTTCCTCAAATAGGATATAAGATCTGCGCAGCTCACTAGATCCTTCTTCCTTATGCTTACAACACAAAGCCTTCTATAAATTCTACAACATCTTTCACTTAACTCTATAAACCTTCTACAGTCTTTCATAGAGCACTTACATAGACTATTAGCACTTATATTACATCACATAGATACAATCCTCCTCTACTAGATGCCTAGATGTTTATTTATACATTACAAAAGTGGGCCTAAACATGGGTAAACCCATAGGCCAACATCCCTTTCCCATTACATTGTCCCAAAACCCAAAAAAGGACCCGAAAGTGGGTCGATATCCCTTGATCTTTGCATCATCTGGCGCTCCATCTTCGACAGGTTGTTGAAGTCCCAAAAACTGTCAAATATGACCAAGTAACTTCAAAACTTGGTCAAGGGCCAACAAGTGCTTATCGTCTGGCAGAATTTGAGGGAAATGCTTTGGCAGAGCCTAGAAATGGGCTATACCTCAAGAAGTATTACTTGTAGGTGGGTTTCCTTGGGTGACTTCTTGTACATATGTATAGTTCTTATACATTTTATTTTTTAGTTTTTGTCCTTTTGGTTTTATGGACGTGTCATTTTTGATGTCATCTCTTTCACTGTGGTAGATGTCAAGTGAATCAGAGGTGTTCATTGGGTTCGCGAACGGCGCTAGCCGGCACACTCGGAGGCTTGCTTCCATAGCGTGGGTGATTTTCTCACCTTAGGGCTAGTTGCTATCCTCAGGAGGTATCTATTTAGGTGACGCCACAAATAATGTCGTCAAATACAACGCAGTATTAGAGTTGCTTTGTGATGCTTTGTCGCATAATATCTCTCACCTCTGGGTCTACTTAGACACTCAGTTGGTTGTGTCCCAGTTAAATGGGGTTTACCGTGTTTACGATTCCACTCTACACCGAAGGTTCCCTAGGGTATGTATTTTAGAATGAAGATTTTATTACATTATGTATATCCATGTTCCTAGGAGATTGAATCAAATCACAGATACTCTAGCTAATCATGTATTAGATTGGCATATTGCACACATGTAAGAAAAATCACACACACGCACATGAAAATACATGTGTAAAATATATGTAATATATAAGATGTAAAAATATGTAAATATGCATATATATATCAAAAATAACAAAGTACATGGGTGGGTGCAAGCACCTCAAAAATATGTCTAGTAAGAGTCACGTGGCTTATGCCCTAAAAAATATACAAAAATTGCTCTCGACACATAAGTAGTCTAGCCTAGCTAAGGGCAGGGCCTATTGGCCCTTCCATAATGAACAACGACATTTTCCAAGTGTTGAAAGAGCTGTACCCAGGTCCATGGCACCCCAACAACATGAGGTTGCATCGACGGTGGGAGATCCTCGATATCCTTCATAGGTACTCTACAAGTAAACGTAGTGAGGTTTCGCTCCACCCGTCTCAATACTCTCTCAGCCTCTCCGACTGGAGGCCCCCCTGTTGCTTCTACTGGTCCAGTGTTTGTGGCTAGTCCTGCCTCTAGTCAAGGATGTAGCCTGGTCCTTGAGAAGTCAACTGGACACACTGGTCCCACATCTGTACATAACAGATACATAGTTGTTAGATACTCTAGTACACATAAAAATGATATATATAAAAATAAATAAAAATTATATAACTTTGAGAAAAAAACATACCTATCTCTCCTCACTCCGCTCCAGGAAGTACAGGCATGTTAGGATCTCTAGAAAAATTGATCCTAGCATAGGGGTAGTCTTCTATGGTTGGAATCTTCCAAGACCACCACTCAAAAAAAATTTCAATTGAAGGCCTCGATGGTCCTCCCTCCCCCCCCCTGTCATGGCAACAACATCGCCCATCTGAATAGCACTGGGAGAGAGGCCTCGTGCCCTCATATCGTCTCTTGAGGGCTGAGACTGGGTACCCTATCAAAGAAAAAGGAACACAAAACATTCCCAAACCTGAAGTTTCGGTGTTCCCATATCCGACACTTTTTTAGTTGTCTCTTCATGCAATCCATCATGGTTGTACTCCAGTTGAAAATCCTTGCATTTAAGCATTGTACTTCACAATGCATGTGCACCGGGGAAGCTTGATGTAAATTTGTGGATCTAGTGATCTGCCCAATGAGTAGAACTATCACTTTCAATGATAGGTTGTTGATCTAGTGTATAGGCACTTGAGAACCTACTTTCTTAGTACTAGCCTTGCAATGGAGTCCAATAAACTCCTCAATGTTGTGAGGCCTGGGGGGAAACGTACGCAAGTTGGCTGGATCCCCTCTCCTCGAGAGACCAGTAAGGAAGTAAATGTCTTCAATCATTGGAGTCAATGATTGCCCCTCGAGCATAAATCCCTCCATGTCAGGATGCCATTAGTTTGTCAAAGAATTCAACAACATGGGTTGAGCCCTCATAAACAGACACTGGAAGAACTTTAACAACCCACATTGTGATAAAATAGTGATAGAAGCAGGGTCTTCTAAGACCAAAAAATCAATGTCCTCATGCTCCCTCTCTCTCCAATGAACATGCATCCTGCAAAATGACAAAGTCATGAGGAGTTAACTCTTGCCTTTTTATTTTTTCACTTATTGGAGGGTGTACGCAGGTTGTCTTGGCGACAGTCATGTGCACACATGGGCTGTGCTTGGATAGCTCGTGTACACATAGGGCCGACCTCTTTAAAGGTCACCCCCCCCCCAAAAAAAACAAAAACAAATGAGAAAAATTAAGAGTGAAAGGCAGGAGGGGCTAGTTTGTACTTACTTGGTCCAAACAGAAGTTCATTTAATCCACTGAAGCTCCTAGAATCAACTCTTTCGAAAAAGGGGTGTTTTTGGATTTCTTGTCAATTCTCAAATTACAATGGTGATCATGAGTTGCCAGCTTCTGTTTATAGACTTTTTGGCCCCTTTTTGTCATTTTTTGGACCCCTTTTGTCATTTTTTCTAGCTTGAAAATCGTTTAGTATGGTTCATGAGTTTCTTCGGGGATGTTACGATACATGTTACTTTGGGTATTTGGAAATCTTTTGAGAGTTGGGTCATTTTTAAAGGTATTTTTGTAAAAAGTCATTTTTCCAAATTTGTGCATGTAAGATAGGATTCCACCTCCACTTGTTGCACCTCATTGTCTTTTTCACTTTACCATAGGATCAATCCCACCGAATTGCGATACAGAACCCTCACTCCTTCTCTAAAAGTGTCATAATTTAGTGGTATATCCTACCTTCACATGGATGCCCTAGGTAGATCCTGGTTACATTTTGGTGTCCATGCCATCACTAATGATTATAGGCTTGGGAGTCCTTTTTAGTTTTTCTTGATTACAGGTTTGAGCCTCACTTGCATGATTCATTATCACTTTTGACCTCACCCTCGGGACTCCCAAACAAACAACAGGTTTTGTTTTAAGCCCTTTTCAAACCCTCTAAACATGGAAAGATTGTCAAGTGATGTTGTTGCCCTTCACGCTTGCCAAACTAAAATTCGAAGGCACGTCTGTCCGATGGTAGTTTACCCCTTTTTCGGTCCGTATGGTCAATTGTACGAACAAAGGTATACTCTAGGAGCCTTGGTTCCCTAGAAGAGTATTCTCAGGTATAATTTTAACCCCTTTTTGGGCCTGAGGGACTAAATTTATGAAAAAGGAACCCCCACAGAGTCCATAGTTAAGCTCTTTTCAAACTCCCTAAAATTGAAAAGATTGTTGAGTGACCTTGTTTCTTCACACTCATTAAATTGGTCAAGAAAAACACCCCTTGCAAAGTCCATAGTTAAGCTATTTTCAGACTCCTTAAATATGAAAAGATCGCCTAGTGATATTGTCTTTGTCACACTCATTAAAATGATTTTGAATAGACGTCTGTTCGGTGCTATTTTACCCCTTTTTCAAGCTGAATAGACTACCTTCGAAAAAGGTACCCTAGTGGAGTCTCCTTTTATGCTTTTTCAAACTCTCTAAAAATGAAAAACCGTCGATCTTGCCTTCTCTGGGATCATTAAAATTACATCGAAGGACATTATCATTGTGTCTTATTAATCACATTTTCATCCCTGTGTCTTTGGCCTAATGTCAGCTCCATGTTGCTCTCAATTGAACCATCTGAATCATGCCTTATATGCAAGCCTTGTAGCACATTGCCCCTGCGTCTTGACACCTTGACCCATGGATGATTTTTTCTCGCATGTCCTTTTCTTGCATATGTCACTTGGAACTAGTATGTATGTGACACTCATTCCTCCTTTGTAACATAGAGTTCTTTTATTCTTTTTCAATGTTTCCAAAATTATTGAAAACGACAGAAAAAAACAAATATACCCCAAAAAGAGGAAGGGAAAAGTATTTTGTTTTTTGTTGACAGCACAATGAGTCTCCCTTGGACAAAGCACATCCTTTTGTTTGTTCATCAAGATCTAGGATTCAATAGGACCTTAGGAATTTGTTCTCGCTACATAGAGTTGTGTCCTCCTCCGTTTGGTTACCCTTCCAAACATATGGAGAGTTCGAGTTGCCTCCTACATTGTGAACTTATGTTAATTCCATGCTACCTGAGTCTCATCTTTTGTTGTGATCTCGTCCAAGGTAAGTTTTACTAAAAATTGTGTTGGCCCTTCTATAGTTTGTCTCTTGTCCTCATGCCCAACCACCCCGAAAATCCAATCAAGTCCTTTCTCAAAATAAATGAAGTTTTCTGCCTGATCACCGAGATCCTCTTGTTTGTTCCTGATGAGCCATCAAAGACCTCTGGGTAGTGAAGTCATACACTGATATTACACTCCTACCCTAGTTTTGAAGATTTTGAAGTTGTTGCTCGAGCTCTGAAGACCTCATCTCCATCCATCAGGCGTCATTGGCTTCTTGAAGATGGATACTATGCATGTATATCTTTTTGATTTTGATATGTAGATATGTTGTCTACTGCTCATGGATACACTTTATATAGTTATATGAAATGGATCTATAGTGTATTTGATTGTCAGCCATGATTTTATTTTATCTTGAGCATGGGTATGCTTGCCTCGGTGAGACAAATTGTTATTTTGCATATGGCACCTCTTGAACTCTGGTACCTGGGCTCACCCACTTCGTACATTGATGAAGATTTGTAATGTATTTTTGCCATTATATGCTCTTCTAACCTCACACATTAGGGGGCATCTATTATAACCCTCAATTACACCAGACATGCATACCTGGCATCAGGCCATATTACTTGCTATCTTTTCCAAGACATCACTAAAAAACTCTTCTAAAAACCATTGTTTTGAAGGTGTACATACCCTACACCACTAATGCCCGCATACACGTGCTTGTTGCATCACTGCATCTCGTGTACACTCACAATGTAACACCCTGTTTCCCCCAGATTGTAAATATAACTGAACTGGCCAAGGACTATGGCAAAAACTCATAAGTATGAATATGTGCTGTAAATGGACCTGCAGGAAGAGGTCAATGAATGTAAATAATAGATCGAATATTATTGAATTTATTGCAGAACTGATGAGAGGGGATGTGTGGAAAAGAGACCACGATGGTGGTGGAGGGCACCTTGAAAAAGGGGCGTTAACTTCCACCAAGAATTGAATACCGTATTTGGACTCCACTGGCCCAGAGAACCAAAAGTGGCTCGCTAGCCCTGAAATAAATGCCTTGCAGGCTGGTAGGTTGATGGCTTGATGAGGGATGGGGAGGTGAACCGCCTATCCATAGAGCCATCATGACTGACCAGCGCGAGGGTAATCGTGCCACACACAACCTCGCGAGAGGATAAGGCGTATGGCAGAAACGATTGAAGGGGGCAGACGCGAGGGGAACTCTAGCAATTTTTTTACGTAGAGTGAGTGATCGCACAGAGGGAGGATTGCAACCTTCACTCTTGGGCACTGGCAGACAGAGAGACGCAGGTCTCAGGACATCGTGGTCTGAGCTCGGGGGTGGCTAGTGGTAAATCCATTAGGATTCGCTACGCCTATGCTTGGGTGGAGACGAGCACCACTCTCAGCAGTTGCTTCCATTGCTGAAGTTATTTATGATAAGTGTTTTGCTTATATTGCATTTGAAATTATATGCTGTCACATATGTTCATAGACTGGTGGAATTATAAATGTTGTCTGTGAAAGAATGTCTGTGCAGTATTTGTTAAATAAGGAGTAGATATTTTCTCATAGAACCATGAGATAGTAAATGATTTCAGCGTAAGAATGTTCGCGTAGTGCTTGAGATGAATAAGACGATATATGCTTAACACCGAGGAAACCGTGCTTGAATCACGTTGATAAATGAATCTAATCATGCCCAGCCACTCTCGGGAAGTTGTCTTCCTTTATCTTCTCCCGAGAATGAACCGGTAAGGATCTCTTCACAAATATTCCCTCCTCGGAAAGTTTCACCTAGAACCCAGAATAAGGATTCGAATGCACATGCCTTATTAACCTGTACGAGGAGGAACGATCCTATTGAGGTCTCAAGATAGTAGTGTTGTGAGATAGAATAAGTCGACAGATGAGATCTCATCGAAGGATCTATAGTCTTTCACGACCATTAGATTGACGAAAGTAACGCAGGTGTTACATACCTTTCCCCTTTGCCCTCGATCATCGCGAGCAACGAGAAATTGGGATCATAAACTCCAAGACCCAAAAGAACGAATCTAGATCGTTAGATCTCGATCCATTTACCCGTAAGCCGTTGGATCTAGAGAAGCTACGCAGGGGGTTAAGCACAGGGGTAGGCATGTGAGGAAATGATCTGAACCATCGAATCTTAGATCATAGCCCCGACAACCGTCAAATCTCGAGAAGATGCGCCGGAGTTAAACTCTAGTGTGCAGAAGAACAGATCCTAGCCGTTGATCTCGGCAAAACACGTGTCAGCGTTTGGGAGGCGTCGAGATTTTACCATTGGAGATTTGGGGAGTATAGAACTGTTGCAATTTGAAATCGCGATATGTGATTTCCCGATCAGATCTGGACCGTCCATTGTGCAGGATGCGTGTCAGGAGATTCCATAAAGTCGGGGATTGGAAATTGGGGTTTCCAGAACAAAAGACTCATACATAATGGAATCGCGATCCACGATTTCCCGATAGGATATGAGCCGTCCAACAGCAGGGACACATGGCAGCGGATCCCGGAGAGTCGGAGTTCGGGGCATCGGGATTTCCTGAGTCGTGCAACTTGTGTACCAAGGAATCGCGATACAAGATTTTCCGATACAATCTGAATCGTCTATTTGAGGGACAGGTGTCGGAGATCCGGAGTGGGTCGGAGTTTTAGCCATCAAAAAATCGGAGTTCTCGAGGCCATGAGAACCAGGACATCATAAGTCCCGAAACCCTGAGAATCAATTTGGGCCATCCATCCGTGAGGACAGGTGGCAAAGGATCGGGCGTCGTCGGAGTTTTGTTCATCGGATTTTTCAATGGTAAGGAAATTGTACAACAGGAAATCGCGATCCACGATTTCCTGATGAGATCTAAGCCATTCATCAGCGAGGACGCGTGGCGAGAGATCCCAGAAAGTCGGAGTTCGGAAAATCGGGGATCGGCATATCGGGGGTTTCAAGGACATGAAACCATTACATTACAAAACCGCGATATGCGAATTCCCGACATCATAATAAGCTGTTGATTCAAGGGACGCGTGTCGAGCATCCGGAGAGAATTGGGAATCAGGATATCGTGAGTCCTGGGTATATGTGTGCTGTGTCATTGCAAATGCCGAAACCCTGATGGAAGGTTATACAGCGATAGTCATATGGTAAGTGGTCACATGGGCCATGGTATAGTCAAGGGGGCTAGCCAGTGTCAAGACGTGTCGAGAGCCAGGGGACTGGTGCGCCGTGACATTGAAAGGCGCCAAACCCCGACAAGCATTAAGACTGTGGTCTTGTGAACGTCATGGTCGTATTGAACAGGACTTAGCCCGGAAAGCCAATACGCTAGGAGCATATCGGAGAATCGGGAGTTCTGGGTACATGGGCACTTCGGCACCACAAACTCTGAAACCCCAACGAGAAGCTGTCGTATGGTCACACAGGAACCGGTCATATGGATCAAAGGCTTAGCCACGTAGGGCTGAGACAACCAAGGGATGAATCGAAGATCAGTGTTTGTAGTTGTCAAGATATCGTGGGAGTCAAAACCCCGATAGAAGGAACCCCGAATCCTGGTATAGCGTCAAAGATTGGCATTTCGCTAATACAGGTTTGTGGAGATTTCTCCTGTATGGGAGATTAACCTAAAATTTTTAAAAATTTCGATAGTGGGTGTGTTACAAAGTGGTATTAGAGCATGGTTACAACACTCGGCCTGACTGGGCTCATGCACCAGCCGCACCAGTCGCGCATAAATCTCGTACAAAACACTCCTATGAGGAGTAACCCCTGACTTAACTATCTTATCTAGTATTAAAAACTTGGAATATGAACACCCGACTGTGTATGCATGTGAAAGGATTATGGAATTATGCACAAATTATAAAATGTATTTTTGACTAATACCTAGGGGACGATCAACCACGGGAACCTACAAATGCAGAGTATGGTGACTCACCAAGAAGTGGGAGAAGGCTCCCACAACAGAGTCGAGGAGTCTGATGAAAGAAGAGCAATAGGAACCCCTACAGACTTAGCTGAGACTGTGAGGAGTCTCATGGTTGAATTGCAAAGCTGCAAGGCCGATAATGAAAGGATGATGAAAGAACAAAAAAAGAAAACTGATATTAATGCAGTTCTACTACAGAGCTTATCCAACCTACAACGACAAATGCAACATGAACCTGAGATGCAGGATCGTGGTCGTGTCAGTGGCCACACTGAAAGAAGCACATCTAGAAAGGTCCACCCTAGAGGTAAAGGACCAATGCCAGACGGTTCCACTGAAAAGGAAGCTGGCGATTCAGAGGGCTCTTCTAGCAGCAGGACCAGTTCCTATTCTCGCAGAAAACAGATGAAGCAAAAGACTTCCAAGAGTCACAAATTTGAGGAATTTAGAAAAGCCAAACCTCCCTCCTTCGACGACGAGATAAAGAAGGGAGAGGAGGCCGAGGCTTGGCTACTTGGACTAAAGAAATATTTCAGAGTCCATGATTTCTCAAAGAACTTGAAGGCCCGAGTGGCCACTTTCAATCTGAATGGGAAGGCTTCCATCTGATGGGAAGACCTTAAGAATATGAAAGGGGTCCGCGAGGAGGACCTGTCTTGGAAATGGTTCGAGAAGTACTTCCGGAAGAAGTATTTATCAGAAAGGTATTTCAACGAGAAGGCTAAAGAGTTTTATGAACTCAAGCTGGGACAACTTATCATGGAGGAATATGTCAACAAATTCATTGACTTACTAAGGTACGTACCATACATCAAAGCAGAGAAGGTGAAGGCACAACGCTTCATCAGCGGGCTTCCCAAGGAATAATGGAACTGAATTGAGTTTGACGAAACAAAGACCTTAGAAGATACTATACGAAAGGAAACATATTGTCATGAGCAATATGGATATCGGGCAGAGTCCCGTGGAGACTGGAAATAAAAGAATGGTTCAAAATTTCATAAGAAAGGAAGCAAATCCTCGGGATTTAAAAACTACAAGAAGAACCACAGAATGAACTTTCCAACCTGGAGTGTAATCCAGCAGAACTTTCCCTCGACGGACGGAAATAAAACTTTTGGATCTATACCAGTAAAGACTGATAACCCAAAGAGAAAACCCTTGGAATGTTGGGATTGCAGAGGAGATCATCTCCGGAGAGACTGTCCACTCCGACAACAGAACAGTCGGAAGATTTATAACATGCAGGAAGCTACCACAGTCAACGATGTGGCCAGGAATGTGCCACAGATTTATGCATCCTTGGACAATAACCAGGCTGATCACCAAGCTTCAGTGGTGGAACTAGAAGGTATGATCTTCAACCATCCAGTATCTGTTTTGATTGACCCTGGTTCAAATTTGAGTTATATATCCCCTAGAACCATTGATAAGTGTAAGCTACAGCCACAAAAGAAAACTAAACCATGGTTGGTACAGTTAGCCACTGGCACCAAAAGAAAGGTGGTAGAGGCCGTACCAGCCTGTCCATTAATGTTGGGTGAATTCCCCACCCAAGCAACCCTTAATGTATTACCCCTGGGATCATACGATCTGTTGATTGGTATGGACTGGATGGCCACCCATAAAGCCAAACTGGACTGTTACTATAAAATATTAGAATGTGTGAGTGAAGAAGGAAAAAGGATAACCCTTCAAGGGATCCGAAAACCGGTCTCGGTGAGACAAATATCAGCATTACAAATGAGGAAATATTGTCGAAAGGGATGTCCCTTATATGTAGTACAGGTGTTGAAAACCATCGAAGGTGCAGATCCAAGCCCTGAAGATCACCCTATCCTGAGAGAATACCAAGATGTGTTTCCAGAGGAAATGCTGGGTCTACCTCCGATAAGAGACATTGACTTCTCAATAGAACTAGCACCAGGAGCAGTGCCGGTGTCTAGAACACCCTATCGGATGAGCATGCCTGAATTAGTTGAACTCAAATTGCAACTGAAAGAGATGGTGGATAAGGGTTATATTCGACCCAGCATGTCTCCCTGGGGAGCACCGGTCCTGTTTGTGAAAAAAAAAGATGGCACCCTTAGACTATGTATAGATTACAGACAACTTAATAAAGTAACCATAAAGAACAAATACCCCTTGCCCAGGATCGATGATCTATTCGATCAGTTGGGAGGTGTGTCTGTTTTCTCAAAGATTGACTTGAGGTCAGGATACCATCAAGTCCAAATCAAGGGTGAAGACATCCATAAGACCTCTTTCCGGACACGATATGGTCATTATGAGTTTTTGGTAGTACCATTTGGGTTAACCAATGCCCCTGCTACTTTCATGTGTTTAATGAACAATGTACTCCATAAATTTCTAGATAAATTTGTACTAGTTTTTATTGATGACATCTTGATCTACTCTAAGAATAGAGAAGAACATGAAGAGCACCTTAGACTTGTGCTGCAAGTACTAAGAGAGCATCAACTCTATGCTAAATTCAGCAAGTGTGACTTCTTTCAGAAGCAAATACACTACTTGGGACATGTTCTGTCCAAGGAAGGGGTAGAAGTAGACCCTGACAAGATCAGGTCTATCATGGAATGGCCTACCCCAAAGGATGTCTCAGAAATTATATCCTTCATGGGATTGGCGGGATACTATAGGAGATTTATAAAAGATTTCTCCAAGATTGGTTGTCCAATCATTGCCCTTCAGAAGAAGGGAAAGAAATTTCTGTGGACACAGCAATGCGAAGAAAGATTTCAAACCTTGAAACATTTACTAACTCATGCACCCGTGTTAAACATTGTTGACCCAGAAGCTGACTTCCTTGTGTGCACAGATGCCTACAAAGAAGGGCTCGGAGGAGTCCTTATGCAGTAAGGAAAGGTGATCTATTATGAATCCCGAAAATTGAATGAGCATGAGGTCAACTATGTGACTCATGATCTGGAATTGGCTGCCATAGTGCATGCCTTAAAAATGTGGAGGCATTACCTCCTGGGAAGGAAATTTGTACTTATGACAGATCACTGTGGATTACGGTATTCGTTTGATCAACCCAAGCTCAATACTAGACAACCTAGATGGATGGCCCTCCTTAGCGAATTTGATTTTGAAATCAAACACATCAAAGGTAAGGAGAATAGGGTAGTTGATGCCCTTAGCAGAAGCATGAGAACGATTCACCTGGCCGCGGTGAGTACCTGTGAGACGAATATCAAGGACAGAGTCAAAGAGGCACAAGAAACAAATTCCTTCGTACGAAATGTAACCCTGTACCTACAGCAAGAACCCGCTGGAGTAAAATACGAAGGCTATCAGATGACCGAAGGAGGTCTACTCACCTATAGAGATAGACTTTACATCCCCAATTGTGACGGCTTGAAGAGGTTCATTATGGATGAATTACACAAAAGACCCTATACTGGTCACCCAGGATATCAGAAAATGATTACTGCCACCCGAAAACAATTTTTCTGGCCGGGATTGAAGAAGGACATAGCCAAATATTTGGCCCAATGCATAGAATGCCAATAGGTTAAAGCAGAACATTGACACCCAGCCGAATTACTGCACCCGTTACCCATCCCAGAATGGAAATGGGAAACCATCTCCATGGATTTTATCACCGGATTACCGACCTCAACCAGACAGAATGATGCCATTATGGTGGTGGTAGATAAACTGAGCAAGTCTGCTCATTTCATTCCCATCAAATCAACCTGCAAGGCGATAGATATTTCACAGGTATTTATGAAAGAGGTGTTTCGACTGCACGGCATGCCGAAAGAGATAATATCTGACAGAGACACAAAATTCACTTCCAAATTCTGGAAATCATTGATGGCAGGATTAGAGACCAAATTTTTGTTTAGTACCGCCTATCACCCTCAAACTGATAGACAAACAGAAAGAGTAAATCAGATATTAGAAGATATGTTAAGGATGCATGTGATGCACCAGCCTAGGAAATGGGAAGACTACCTGCCATTGGTAGAATTTGCCTACAACAATGGCCACCGAGCATCCTTAAAGATGAGTCCATTCGAAGTTCTCTATGGAAGACAATGTAACACTCCAGTCAACTGGAGCAATCCTGTAAACAGGATTTCTTTTGGACCCGACATGTTAAAAGAAATGGAACAGCAAGTGATTCAAATAAAACAAAATCTGAAGGTCGCTCAGAACCGACAGAAAAGCTATGTTGATCAAAAGAGAACTCCGAGAGAATTCCAAAGAGGAGATCATGTATATCTCAGAATTAAGCCTAAAAGGAGCTCCCTAAAAATGGGAGCTTATGCCAAATTGGCACCTCGATATTGTGGACCTTTTGAGGTTCTAAATAGAGTGGGGCCTGTAGCCTATCTTCTAGCACTTCCTCCCACAGTAAAAGAACATAATGTTTTCCATGTTTCCTTATTGAAGAATTATGTACATGATGCTAATCATATGATTGAATGGTCTGTGATTCAGGTGGAACCGGAGGGAGAATTCCTGCCAGAACCCCAATGCATATTGGACAGAAGGGAAACCCAACTCCGGAACAGAACCATTGCACAGGTCAAGGTGCAGTGGAAATATTTTGGCCCAGATGAGGCTACATGGGAAATGGAGGATGCCATGAGACAGGCATATCCGATTTTTTTTACTTCTGTACATGCAATTCATGTTAATAGCTAAGAACATCGAGGACAATGTTC
>JASDQU010011462.1:119633-130374 GCA_032191745.1 Picea mariana | reverse complement strand
CGATGAGATCTGAGCCGTTCATCAGCGAGGATGCGTGGCGAGAGATCCCAGAAAGTCGGAGTTCGTCAAATCAGGGATCGACATATCGGGGGTTTCAAGGACATGAAACCGTTACATTACAAAACCGCGATATGCGAATTCCCGACATCATAATAAGCCGTTGATTCAAGGGACGTGTGTCGAGCATACGGAGAGAATCGGGAATCAGGATATCGCGAGTCCTAGGTATATGTGTGCTGTGTCATCGCAAATGCCAAAACCCCGACGGAAGGTTATACAACAACAGTCATATGGTAAGTGGTCACATGGGCCATGGTATAGTCAAGGGGGCTAGCCAGTGTCAAGACGCGTCGAGAGCCAGGGGACTGGTGCGCTATGACATTGAAAGGAGCCAAACCCTGACAAGCATTAAGACTGTGGTCTTGTGAACGTCATGGTCATATTGACCAGGACTTAGCCCAAAAAGCCAATACGCTAGGAACATATCAGAGAATCGAGAGTTCCGGGTACATGGGCACTTCGGCACCACAAACTCCGAAACCCCGACGAGAAGCTGTCGTATGGTCACACAGAAACCGGTCGTATGGATCAAAGGCTTAGCCACGTAGGGCTGAGACAACCAAGGGATGAATCGAAGATCGGTGTTTGTAGTTGTCAAGATATCGTGGGAGTCAAAACCCCGATAGAAGGAACCCCGAATCCTAGTATAGCGTCAGAGATTGGCATTTCGCTAATACGGGTTTGTGGAGATTTCTCCTGTATGGGAGATTAAACTAAAATTTTTAAAAATTTCGATAGTGGGTGTGTTAAACACAAAAATCGTGAAAAATGAAAATTGAAAAGGGATACGGGTTTCTAGGCCATTACTTAATCAGTTGACCACCCATAGCCAGTCACCCCAACCGTTACTATCTCTTTTGGCCTATAAAAGAAGGTGTTGGGGCTCCATTCCAAGGAGAATCATCAGAGCATAGAAACTCTACCCATTTCAGTATTCTCTCTTTGCCCCAATATTTTTCAACCACTTTGTGAGTTTGAGACAAAATTCATTCTTCCTCCATTGCAAACCCTTGCCATTTCCCTAGAGATAATTGAAGAGGAAAAGAAGACGTGGAAGCAGTTGGTGCATGGTGAAGAGGATCCCAGGATCGAGTTTGAGGAGCATTTGGCAGTCTCATATTGTAAATGAATTTTGTGAGATTAATATAAAGAAATACTTTTTCTGTCTCGCCAAATGATGTCTTAAATCTTCATGATTTGTTTACATTTTTTGTTATGAAGTCTAACCCACTAATCCTTATATAGAATGCATACTTGTAGTTTCTTGTTTGTATTTTGGTGAATGCGGGTTGGCCTTGGGAGGATATCTATAGTTGAGAAGCAGCTAAGCGCAAAGGGATCAACACTGGACATAGAGTTTAAGGTATGCCTATCGGATCCCTATCCTTTTCCTTTTATGTATGATTGTGGGGTAATGACGGGATAGTTGTTAAAAGTAGGAGACTTTATAAGGTTATATCTACATACATTTTAGAACCCTGGTGTAGTCTGTAGAGGGGTTTTCCCGCTATAGCACATATGTCCCAGCTCATCACCTTGTGGGAGCCCAATCATGCTGGTATAGAAGAAATATGGAATCTGGTGACTCTGCATTGATTACCGACCCCTGAATAAAATCACAGTCAGAAACTGATAACCAATTCCTCGAATCAACGACCTCCTTGATCAACTCAAGGGAGCCAAATACTTCAGTAAGATTGATCTGAAGTCTAGATACCACCAGTTCCCGATAGAATAGAAAAATGTATGGAAGATCGCCTTCAAGTCAAAGGAAGGACTTTTTGAATGGTTGGTCATGCCCTTTGGTTGGACAAATGCGCCAGCCACTTTCATGAGGTTGATGGACGATATCCTATGACCATTCACCAATAATTTTGTAGTGGTGTATCTGGATGACATTCTCATTTATAGAAAGACTTCAGCCGAACACTTGCATCATATTAAGAAGGTTTTGCACACCCTGCAACAGCAAAATCTATATGCCAACTTGGAAAAATGCTCCTTCATCATGGACAGGGTCCATTGCCTAGGCGACATCATTGATTAGCATGGCATACATGTGGATCCAGCCAAGATCCAAGTCATCCCTGAGTTTCTAGCCCCAACTACACTCACTGAGCTATGGAGCTTCTTGGGCCTTGCCAATTTCTACCACAGGTTCGTGTTGGGATTCTCCCATATTGCATGGGCCCTTAGCCAAATAACCAGGGGTGGTGGTAAGGAAAACTTTGTGTGGGGTCTGTCACAACAGAAAGCATTTGATGATTTGAAGAAACACTTGCGCTCAACCCCAGTACTTTCACTCCCAAACCTGCAACAACCCTTTGGGATCTAGACATATGCTTTCGACTATGTTGTGGGCACCGCTCTCACTTAGTATGGCCACCCTGTGGCCTATCATAGTGAGACACTATTAGATGTTGTCCGTAAGTACCCAAATTATGACAAATAAATGTGCTCCATTGTGCAATCATGCCACTAGTGGAGACACTACATTCTTGGGAAGGAGATAGTCATCCACACTGATCATAAGCCACTGTAGTTCATGCAGACACAAGAAAACTTGCAAAATTACCTCCATCAAAAGTGGTCCACATACTTGCAGCAATTCCACCTCACCATCAATTATAAAACAGGAAGCACCAATCGCATCGTTGATTGCCTCAACAGATTGCCAGTCGCAACACTCACCACAGTGCTAGACTCTTGAGGCCATGAGACCTCTGGATGGCCCCAACTCTATGTGATAGACCCATACTTCACCACCACCTACCAAATGTTGGGGGAAAATGAAGTTGTTGATAATTTCCATGTCTAGGATGGGTTGTTGTGTCGTCTGGACCATATCTGTGTTCCATCAAGCGAGCGAGCGAAGATGGTCTGGGAAGCCCACTACAGTTGGGTGGTAGGACACTTTGGCATCAAAAAGAAAGTGGTGATGCTACAGAAACATGTATACTGGACAAAACTTTGATAGGAGGTCAGCAAGTATATCATGTCCTGCACTGCCTGCATGATTGCCAAACCGAACACTAAGAAACATGGTCTGTACACCCCTCTTCCTACTCCTGATAGGCCATGGGAATCCATCTCAATGGACTATATGTCGGGCCTCCAATCCACCAAGCGAGGAAACGACTGTGTTTTTGTGGTTGTTGATCACTTTTCTAAGATGGTGATTTCGGTTGCCTGAAAGAAGAACATAACAGCAGAGGCCACTGCCAAGCTCTTCTTTAAACGAGTCTAGGTACATTTTGGAATCCCACAAACCATTGTCTCAAATCAGGACAAAATATTTCTCAGCACATTCTCCTTGAGCCTCTGGTCACTGCTGGACACCAAGCTCACCAAATCTATGGCCTTCCACCCTCATACAGATGGCCAAACCGAGGTCGTAAATTGAATGATTGTGCATATCCTTCACATGTATAACTCACAGCACCCTCTCACATGGGATAAGAGCCTTTCCTATTTCCATCATAGCTAAAACCAAGCCCTGCATAGCTCAACTAGCCATAGACCCTTTTAGGTGGGGTTGGGATTCCAACCATTGTGTTCCATATATGTTGCACTTCCCCTTGTGGTCACCTTGATTGACTCATATCCTGCTCCAATGGAAGCTAAAAAAGCCACTCAGTTCATTGAGAGGATCCATCACATCTACCAATAGGTTTAGGATATCCTACAAAAGTCCAATGACAAGTACAAACAACGCCATGATCAACATCAGGTGCCACATAATTTTYAGGTGGGCAACAAAGTTTGGTTGMACTTGCAGAAAGAACGCCTTACAGGACCCCATCGGAAGATTCACTCACTCCATTATGGGCCATACACCATCACCAAGGCTATGGGGGATAATGATTTTCATCTCAACATTYCTCCTTTCCTTGGCCTGCACCTAGTGTTCAACGTCGATCTCCTTCGCCCTTATTTCCCACCATTATTGGACACCTCAAAAGTAGAAGAACAACTAACACCAACAAAGCTCAACCCCAACTACATACAATAGGAATTCAATGATCTGATTGTGGACACACATATCAAGGGCACTCGACAACAAAGGATCCATCTTTATCGAGTCATCAAAGCAAGGCAGCTCCTGCACCAAGGCAAGTGACTCACCAGGGGCCAAATTTAATGGAAATTTCCTCATCTGACGGGGGAAATCAATGCAATGGAGACCATTTCTTCCTAAGGATGGAGGATTGATCCAGGTGGATATCGGTGGCCACCCACCTTTTCCAACTAGCTCAAAACAATTTTCTAGCAATTTTGGCAATTTACTATTTTTAGCAGTTTTAACTTCGAGGGCCATTTTGAGGGCCTAAATGAAGGTTTTTTGGGATAGATATTATCAATTATAACCAAAGGCATGATTGATCCCCCAAAATGAATCTCCTCGGCGATACCTTTCCAACGGGCTATCATACTCCTAAAACTAATATCGTATGCAAACATTACGACCCCGGGAAGTTAATGTACTAACTTACCCAAAGGGGGCCCACATGACTTTTGGCATTTCATCTCCTAGGGTTAGGTTTTTGGAAGTATAGGGTTTTTTGAATTCCTGTTTATTGTAAAAATGCCTTCAAAGCCTCATTGTAATCATATTCTTGTTAATGAGAATAGTCGTCACATCTCTTCTCAGAGATAAGCTGCTACCATTCCAGCAAGCTTGTTTCCACTGTATTTTACAGTTTTAGTTTATTTCCTTATTGAATAGAAACCAATTTTACTGTATCTATATTATTTTGTGTTAAGTACTTGTTAATAATTTTTACTGATTTTGTTCCACTCATAAAATATGGATCAGTGGTATCAAAGCGGTCTGCTACTTGTCGTCTTAATGCATGTCCCCAATGAGGTCGGAGTACAAAGAGTTGGGTCTCGATCTTGTTTCTCTTGAGGAAAAAATCTCTCGCACACCCAAGAAAAATCTCATGGAAGGAGAAAAGAAATATGATGGGACAAGAGATCCTTTCAAACTATTGATTGAGGAATCCCTCACACAATAAAGGAACGAGATGATGGATAGTTTCACACAAATCCTCTGGCGGCTACCAACAGGTGACGCATCTTCTTCGAGTGGATGTGCCAGCTCCTTCAAGGTACAAATAAACTTCGATATTCCTATATTTGAAGTCATATAGACATAGATGCTATAGAAAAGTGGTTGAATCTACTAGAAGGGTATTTGTTTGGCCATAACTTTTCAAATAAAGAAAATATTACTTTTTCTCTCCTCAAAGTTGTTCCCCATGTCAAAGATTGGTGGGAAACCTTCTGTGAACAAAAGGAAATAGAGGAACCCTCATTATTTACAATCACAGCCACTTAGGAATCCTTTAGGGATGCGATTAAGGAACAATACTTCCCTACCAAAAGTCATGACAACTTGTATACCAAATGGACCACATTGCGGCAAGAAAGAGACCAAGCAGTGCCAGATTTCACAAATATCTTCCATACCTTGCCCACCAAGATGGGTATCAAAGATTTAGAGTGAAATTTGGTGATTAAGTATTGCAGTGCTCTACATAGATACATTCATACTGAAATGGAATTTCTATACATCTCATCCTTGGGCATGGCTTACCGATATGTCATCAAAATCAAGTAGAAGCTCAAAAAAACGATGCGACAATTTGGGCCTGGGAACCCCTCACAACAAAATCTAGGAAAGGGTGGATCCAACCCACAGAACAAAGGATACAAAAAATATGGATAGTATCAGAAAAAGCAGTCCAAGCCACAAGCAAAGAAGGACACAGAAAATACAAAAAAAGATACCGGGAAGTGGTGCTACTTCCATAAGAGCCCTTGGCATAACACTGTTTACTGCCGCTCAAAGAATTCGTTGGTGTCCAAAGTGAAAGCCTCTGAATCAGATGTGGGTTCTGACTATAAGACATAAATAGAAAGGGGAATATGGATCATTGACGTGGAACTCAGTGCCACATTGTCTGCCACCAAGCTCCAGCTTGGTGAACCAGACGATCCAGAAGAAGGAGAGCGCCTCTTCCATTCATAGATGTGGGTAAAAGGAACCCCACTGCACTTCATCATTGATAGTGGTAGCCATAGGAACCTCATCTCAGCAGAGGTCATCAAGTAGCTAGCCCTGTCACCAACACTGCACCCACAACCCTACACCATTGGATGGATTTGCCAAGGAAGTGATCTCTGTGTCATCCAATAGTGTCGACTGTCATACATCATCAAGCCATTCAAAGATGAGGTATTTTGTGATGTTTTTCCTATCAAAGTTTGTGATGTCATTTTGGGACAACCTTATTTATGGAAATGTCATGTTGTATATGAGTCTAGGCCTCGTAGTGTTATTATTACTTTGAACAGGAAATTGTATAGGACACCTGAGGCAGTCCCACCTAGTGTTATTTCCTTGATCTCTGCTAAGCAATGCAAGAAGGTCATATCTCAGACAGGGATTTTTTTCTTCTTTGTAATTTGCTCTCAAACTAAGAGAAATATCACAGCCACATCTAGGGTCTCTACGTTCGATCTCTCCACATGGCAGAAGTAAGTAGATAAGGTCGTGGAAGAATAATCAGATATATTCTCCTCACCTACTGGGGTACTTCTACACTGCTAGGTCAAGCACCCCATCGATCTGACCCCCAATGTACCACTGCCCAATGGGCCAGTCTATCACCGCTCTTTGTTAGAGAATGAGAAGATCAAGTGAAAAATCCAATAACTAATCCACAAGGGGCACATCTGTCCCAGCTCATAACCTTGCGGGAACCCAATCATGTTGGTACAGAAGAAAGATGGAACCTGGTGACTCTGCATTGATTACCAGGATCTAAATAAAATCACAGTCAGAAACCAGTACCCAATTCCCCGAATCGATGACCTCCTTGATAAACTCACAGGGGCCAAATAATTCAATAAGATTGATATGAAGTCTGGATACCACCAGGTCCCGATAGAATAGACAAATGTATGGAAGACCACCTTCAAGTCAAAGGAAGGCCTTTTTGAATGGTTGGTCATGCCCTTTGGTTTGATAGATGCACCAATCACTTTCATGAGGTTGATGGATGATATTCTTCCGCCATTCACCAACAGTTTTGTAGTGTTGTATCTGGATGACATTCTCATTTACAACGAGACTTGGGTCGAACACTTGCAGCATATTCAGTAGGTTCTGCACACCCTGCGACAACACAAGCTATACACCAACTTGGAAAAATGATCCTTTGACATGGATAGGGTCCATTACCTAGTCTACATCATTGATCAGCATGGCATACATGTGGATCCAACCAAGATCCAAGTCATCAGTGACTATCCAACCCCAACCATACTCATTGGTCTCCAGAGCTTCTTGGGCCTTGCCAATTTCTTCTGCAGGTTTGTGTTGGGATTCTCCCATATTGCATGGGCCCTCAACCAAATAACCAGGCATGGTGGTAAGGAAAAATTTGCATGGGGCTAGTCCCAACAACAAGTGTTCGATGATTTGAATGAGCGCTTGCTCTCAGCCCAATTAATTTCACTCCCAGACCTACAACAACCCTTTGAGATCGAGACAGATGCTTTTGACTATGTTGTGGGCATCGTTCTCACTCAGCACGACTGCCCCATGGCCTATGATAGTGAGACACTATCAGATATTGTCTGTAAGCACCTGAATTATGACAAATAAATGTACTCCATTGTGCAAGCCTGCCACTAGTGGAGACACTACATTCTTGGGAAGGAGACAGTAATCCACACTGATCATAAGCCACTACAGTTCATCAAGACACAAGGAAAATTGAAGAATGACTGCCATCAAACGTGGTCCACATAATTTCAACAATTCCACCTCAACATCAAGTATAAAACATGAAACATCAATCATGTCACTGATTGCCTCAGCAGACCACCAGTTGAAACACTCACCACGGTGCTAGAGTGTTGAGGCCATGAGACCTCTGGATGGACCCAAATATATGAGACAGACCTAGACTTCGCCACCACCTACCAAATGTTGGGGGAAAACGTAGTTGTCGATAATTTCCATCTTCGGGATGGGTTGTTGTGTTGTCTGGGTCATATCTGTGATCCATCAAGCGAGTGAGTGAAGATGATATGGGAAGCCCACTACAGTTGGGTGGCAGGACACTTTAAGTATATTAGGTCCTTCACTTCCTACGCGATTGCCAAACCGACCACTAAGAAATAGGGTTTGTAAAACCCTCTTCCTACTCCTGACAAGACATGGGAATCCATCTCAATGGACTACATGTCGGACCTCCAGTCCACCAAGAAGGGAAATCACTATGTTTTTGTGGTTGTTGATCACTTTTCTATGATGGCAATTTTGGTTCCCTACAAGAAGAACATCACAGTAGAGGCCACTGCCAAGATCTTCTTTGAACAAGTCTGGGTACATTTTGGAATCCCACAAATCGTTTTCTCATATCGGGACAGTCAATTTCTCAACACATTCTGGTCGAGCCTCTGGTCACTACTGGACACCAAGCTCACCAAATCCATGACCTTCCACCCTTAGACAGATGGCCAAACCGAGGTCATAAATCGAATGATTGTGCATATCCTTCGCATGTATAGTTCACAAAACCCTCACACATGGGATGAGAACCTTCCCTATGTACAACATAGCTACAACCGAGACCTGCATAGCTCATCCGGACACAACCCCTTTCAGGTGGGGTTGGGATTCCAACCATTGGGTCCCATAGATGTTGCACTTCCCCTTGTGGTCACCGCGACTAACCCATCTCCTGCTCCAAATGAAGCTGAAAAAGCCACCCATTTCATCGAGTGGATCCATCACATTCACCAATAGGTTTAGGATATCCCATAGAGGTCCAATGACAAGTACAAATAGTTCCATGATCAACATCGGGTGCCACATAAGTTTCAGGTGGGCGACAAAGTTTGGTTGCACTTGTAGAAAGAACGCCTTACAGCCCCCCATAAAAATATTCACCCACTCTGTTATGGGCATACACCATCACCAAGGCTGTGGGGGATAATGATTATTATCTCAACATTCCTCCTTTCCTTGGCCTGCACTAAGTGTTCAACGTGGATCTCCTTCGCCCTTATTTCCCACCATTATTGGTCACCTTAGAAGTAGCAGAACAACTAACACTAATAGAGTTCAACCTTGACTACATATAATAGGCATCCAATGATCATATTCTGGACACACATATCAAGGGCACTTGACAACAAAGGATCCATCTTTATCGAGTCGTCAAAGAAGGGCAACTCTTGCACCAAGGCAAGTGGCTCACCCGGGGCCAAATTCAACAGAAATTTCCTCATATGATGGGGGACCTCAACGCAATGGATACAATTATTTAATAAGGAGGGAGGATTGATATAGGTGGATATCGGTGGCTACCCACCTTTTCCAATTGGCTCAAAACACTTTTCTTGCAATTTTGGCAATTTACTATTTTTAGCAGTTTTAACTTTCAGGGCCATTTTGAGGGCCTAAATGAAGTTTTTTCAGGATCGAACTTCTCAATGATAATGAAAGGCATGATTAACCACCCCAAAATGAATATCCTTGATGATACCATTCAAACGGGTTATCATACTCCTAAAATGGATATCATATGAAAACGTTACGACCCCGGTAAGTTAATGTACTATCTTACCCAAACAGGGCACGCATGACTTTTGGCGCTTCATCTCCTAGGGTTAGGTTTTTGGATGTATAGGGTTTTTGGAATTCCTACTTACTGTAAAAATGTCATCATAGCCTCATTGTAATCATCTTCTTGTGAATGAGGACAACTATCCCAAGTCTTCTCAGAGATAAGCCTCCACCATTCCAGCAAGCTTGTTTCTACTGCATTTTACAATTTCAACTTATTTCCTTATTGAATAGAAAACCAGTTTTATTGTATCTCTGTTATTTTGTGTTAAGTAGCTGTTAATAATTTGTATCATAAAATATGTATTATTGGTATTAGAGCAGTGTACTCATTATCATCTTAATGCATGTCCCCAACGAGGTCGGAGTACAAAGAGTTGGGTCTCGATCTTATTTCTCTTGAGGATAAAATCTCTTGCATGCCCAAGCAACCTCTCATGGAAGGAGAAAAGAAAGATGATGGGATAAGAGATCCTTTCAAACTATTGATTGAGGAATTCTGTAACATAACCACTACCTAGATCAAATTTTTCTGGTCCTCTGTCGGACTCAAGCTCCTAAATAACCACGGAGATCCAACATAAACTGGCTCTTTCTCTTTTCTTCCCCATTCTCAGGTGATCGCAGGTCATTATCGTGGTTCAGTTTGAATGTAGTGCATATTTTTGTTTCGCGCTCCAGCATTGTATTAATGTACAAACATTAGACTCTGCAACCACCAAAGCCTGCCAGGCCTAACGTGCATCCCATAGGGATGAATTCCCATGGGGTCAGCGAATGGCCAATAGGAATAAACCTCAACAGGGGTAGGGAACAACAAATGAGAAACACCCGTTGCGCGGTTAGGTGGTATACAGATGGCAAGGGAAATGCGACACGGTGGACGTCATAACAGGGAGGAGCCCCACTTCGCATGCCACACTATTCTAGATCCCCCCCCCGTTAAAGGTAGAATGGCAAGGGGGGTCTGGAATCCACCTGGAAGCCGTTGATCACGATGAGTAAATCTCTACCGTTCGATAGTTGCGCGTCCAA
>JASDQU010011462.1:43233-110775 GCA_032191745.1 Picea mariana | reverse complement strand
ACTGAGACCAGCTTTCGAATCCCTTGGAGGGTTATCCTTTGTCCTTCTTTGCTCACACATTCTAAGGTTTTATGGTAACATTCCAATTTGACTTTATGGGCGGCCAGCCAGTCCATACCAATCAACAGGTCGTATGACCCCAGGGGTAGTACATTAAGGGTTGCTTGGGTGGGGAATTTACCCAACATTAACTAGTAGGCTGGTATGGCCTCTACCACCTTTATTTTGGTACCAGTGGCTAATTGTACTAACCATTTCTTAGTTTGTTTTCCTGGCTATAGCTTACACTTATCAACAACTTTAGGGGCTATATAACTCAAATTTGAACCAGGGTCAATCAAAACAGACACTAGATGGTTGAAAATCATACCTTCTATTTCCACCACTGAATCTTGGTGGTTAGCTTGGTTATTATCCAAGGCTGCATAGATCTATGGCACAGTCCTTGCCACATCATTGACCGTGGTAGCTTCCTGCATGTTATAAATTTTTTGACCATTCTTGTTTCGGTGTGGACAATCTCTCCGGAGATTCTCTCCTTCACAATCCCATCATTCCAAAGGTTTCCTCTTTGGGTTATCAGTTTTTACTGGTATAGGTCCAGAAGTTTTATTTCCTTCCACCGAGGGAAAGTTCTGCTGGAGTACACTCTGAGTTGGAAAGTTCATTCTGGGGTTCTTCTTGTAGTTTTTAAATCCTGAGGATTTGCTCCACTTTTTCTGAAATCTCGAACCACTCTTTTGTTTCCAGTCTCCATGAGACTTTGCCCGATGTCCATATTGTTCATGACAATATGTTGCTTTTCAAATAGTGTCTTCTAAGGTCTTTGGCTCATAAAATTCGATTCGGTTTTGGTATCCCTTGGGTATCCCACTGATGAAGTGTTGTGCCTTCGCCTTCTCTGCTTTGATGTAGGGTACATATCTCAGTAAGTCAAGGAATTTGTTGACATACTCCTCCATAGTAAGTTTTCCTAGTTTTAGTTCATAAAACTCTTTAGCCTTCTCGTCGAAATACCTTTCCGACAAATACTTCTTCTAGAAGTACTTCTCAAACTATTTCCAAGACAGGTCCTCCTCACAGACCTCTTTCATATTCTTAAGGTCTTCCCACCAGATGGAAGCCTTTCCGTTTAGATTGAAAGTGGACACTCGGGCCTTCAAGTTTTCTGAGAAATCATGGACTCTGAAATATTTCTTCAGTCCAAGTAGCCAAGCCTCAGCTTCCTCTCCCTTCTTTATCTCACCGTCAAAGGAGGGAGGTTTGGCCTTTTTGAATTCCTCAAATTTGTGACTCTTGGAAGTCTTTTTCTTCTTTTGTTTCTTTTGAGAATAGGAACTGGTCCTGCTACTGGAAGAGCCTTCTGAATCACCAGCTTCCTTCTCAGTGGAATCATTTGGCACCGGTCCTTTACCTCTGGGGTGGACCTTTCTGGATGTGCTTCTCTCAGTGTGGCCACTGACATGACCATGATTCTGCATTTTAGGTTCATGCTTCATTTGTCACTGTAGGTCGGATAAGCTCTGCAGTAGAACTTCATTAATTTCAGTTTGCTTTTCTTGTTCTTTCATCATCCTTTCATTATCGGCCTTACAGCTTTGCAATTCGACCATGAGACTCCTCACAGTCTCAGCTAGGCCTGGAGGGGTTCCTATTGCTCTTCTTTCGTTAGACTCTTCATCTCTATTGTGGGAGCCTTCTCGCACCTCTTGGTGAGTCACCATACTCTGCGTTTATAGATTCCTGCGGTTGATCGTCCACTTGAGTGAAAAGACAAACACTGGCTGTTAGTCAAGAGTTAAATTCATTTTTATAAATTGCGCATAAATTCATAACTTCTTTCACTTGCATACACAGTCAGGTTCTCATTTTCCAAGTTTTTAATCCTGGACAAGGGAGTCAAGTCAGGGAGTTACTCCTCATAGGAGTTCTTTGAACGAGGTTTATGCATGACTCATGCATGAGCCCAATCAGGCCGAGTGTTGTAACCATGCTCTGATACTACTTTGTAACATAACCACTACCTAGATCAAATTTTTTCGGTCCTCTATCGGACTTGAGCTCCTAAATAACCACGGAGATCCAACATAAACTGGCTCTTTCTCTTTTCTTCCCCATTCTCAGGTGATCGCAGGTCATTCTCGCTGTTCAGTTTGAACGTAGTGCATATTTGTGTTTTGTGCTCCGGCGCTGTAGTAATGTCCAGACACTAGACTCTGCAACCACTGAAGCCCACCAGGGCTAACGTGCATCCCATAGGGATGAATTCCCACGGGGTCAGTGAATGGCCAATAGGAATAAACCTCAATAGGGGTAGGGAACAACAAATGAGAAACGCCCGTTGCGCGGTTAGGAGGTATACAGGTGGCAAGGGAAATGCGACACGGTGGATGTCATGACAGGGAGGGGCCCCACTTCGCACACCACACTATTTCGGACCCCCCCCCCGTTAAAGGTAGAATGGCAAGGGGGGTCCGGAATCCACTTGGAATCTGTTGATCATGATGAGTAAATATCGACCGTTCGAGAGTTGCGCGTCCAATTCTAGACCCCCCCCCTACTGCTAAGGGCAGAACAGTAAGGGGGCTTCGGAATGGAACCTTAGTCATAGATCTAGACGGGTGGACTCTAGCCATCCAGATCTGCTCACCGCTTATCTGAAAGCATATTCACATCCTGGCTTAAGTTGACGTCTCACCTCCACATCTAACGGTCATTACAGACCCGGAGATCCTCCGAAAGAATCTCTTCCATCCATCAGGGTTTTGACAATCGTGATGTCCCAACAATTTGGTTCACCGATCCTCGAATCTCGATACACTCCTCTACTGCCTTAGCCTCCCGGGATAAGTCTTTATATCCACGTGACCTCTATCTCACAAGACTGTAGCCTTGTCCCTCATCAAGGTTTTAGGGTTTTCAATGCCAAAGTGCACATGTCCACGGAATTCCCGATTCCTCGAATCCCAACTCCCTAATTTGTTGATAGCTGGCCCCTCACGGTGGCACTATCCTCCTTCTCTTATGTGCGGACAGATGGCCCCCACTCATCGGGGTTTCGCGTTTCGCAATTCCAAAGTGCACCGATAACTTGTCACCGGGATCTCCGATATCCTGATGCGCCGAACTCCGATGGATGGCCTCCTCATCGGGACTTTCCCTGATGGCCTGGATCTCTGCCATGCATCCCCACAAGTGGACGGTCCTGATCCAATCTCACGCTTTCGCTACTTCTGGTGCTCCAGAAGTCTTTCCTTCCAAACCTACGATATGTCGATGGGCTCTTGATCTTGCCATGTGTCCTCACAAACGGGCGGCTTTCATCTCGTCAGGATTTTGAGACTTGTGATGTCCCAACCCCTTCGACCTCAGGAACTCTGATTTCCCGATGCCGAATATCCAGACTCTCTGTGGATTTCTGACACGCATCCCAAATGGATGGATGGTCCAGATGAACTCTTGGGGTTTGCGACTTCTATTTTCCTAGATGCCTCATCCTCTGGACTCGTGAAACTTCGATATCTGACTCTCTTCAGATCTTTGCCACGTGCCCAACCTGATGAATGGTCCAGATCTGATCTCGCTGTTTCAAGGCTTATAGTGTCCCAATTCCCTTGACCTTAGGATCTCTGATATCCTGATGGCCAACATCCCGACTCTCTCTGGATCTCTGACACCTGTCTGATCCGACGACTGATGGGTAATCGGACCAAGATCCAACGGTCTAGATTCATTCTTCCTGCACACTCCAGAGACTAAACTCCGAGCATCTTAACCCGATCCAACGGCTCAAATTGTCCCATCTTGCGCATTCTTCCACGACTTCATGGATGTGGAAATATTAATGGTCCAAATGTTCTCCTGGGTCTTGAAATCTACGATCCTGATTTCCTCGTTGTTCATGAGGATAGAGGGAAAAAGGGAAAGGTATGTATTGCCCTCGTTACTTCTGTCAATCTAACGGTCGTGAATGGCTGTGGGTCACCTGACGAGATCTCATTCAGAAAAAGTCGGAAGAACCACAGTGTTTATGACATCATGTCGTCGAAGTTTCGGATCCATAACAGGATCCATCATCAGGACCAAAAATGTCTGAGAAAAATAGTAAGAGAAGAGCCTTTATTAAATAGTGAGGAGGCGGGTGAAAAACCTACGGTTGGCTGAGTGAAACCATCGTTTTTAGGAGAAATTTTAGGGTTGACCAAAGGTTTTAGAAAAAAATATATAATGATTTTTATGTTGATTAAGGGCTAAGTTAAGATTAAATTAAAGAGGAAACCCTAGTATCAAGGAAGTTCAAATAATATTAGTTTTGTTAAGTTTTTCCACGGAGCTTCGTGGGTCTCGAATCCGTTTGATGTCCTCAGTTGTCTTTCAGACCGCTTGCTTTCGATACCCTTGACAGGTTTTAGGCTTGATACCCTGCTCATTGTGGTCTACCCGACTGTCGACTGTACCCGCCTGGTGACTGTTCATGAGCTGGCAAATTAGTTTCTTTATTATAGGGACTTACAAAGGTGACTGTGGGGGTATACTGCAGTACCTAGGGTAGACATCGAGCCATGCTTTGTAGAGTATACCCGAAGGGTGCTTCCATATTCAGGTTGCACTTGCACCAGTAAGTTTCTCTAGTGTTGGTTGGTGTAACTATTCTTCCAACTAGTTAGTCGTTTGCTTGATTTTCCTTTCGGAGTTTTTCTAGTATGTGCTCTATGCTTCCTAGTTTTCCATAGTGAGTTATTCATTCATTTCTTTGGGTCTCTGACCTAGAGTGGTAGACCTCCCACTTCTCCAGTCATGAGGAATTTTTGGTCTTTCACTTAGAAACGTGGAGCCACCTCATTATAGGCGTTGTTTTGATACTACTGGTTCGCCAGAGTCAGTGTGTGAGACTTTTACGGACTTGAATGATACTGCAAAGGGAGAACCTTTGCATAGGATCTTCATGGATAAATTTATTGATGATACCAACCAAGGAATCCCTTCACAAGGGGATTCGTGTGCTTTTCCCTTCTTCGGAAACGTTGGTGTCCCTTTGATGGCCACTTTGTACATTCCTGGGTTGAATGTTGGACTACTGGTTTGGTTGGGTACCATTCCAAATGTCTCGAATGCTATTGACACTTCTCAGTTAAGAACCTTAATTCATTGGCACCCTGTTGATGTTTCTTCATCAGCAAAGTCTTCTCCTCCTCCTTCTCCTGCCTCTGGTGAAAGTACATTTACTAGTAACCGCAAGTATAAACAAGATAGAAAGAGCAAGAATAAGAAGAAGAAACCAACAACCTCTGCGAGTCATGTTGGAGATAGGTCAACAACCTATGCAAGTCATGTTGAAGACCAGAACCCAGCCTTGGCAAGTTATGCTGGGGGCAAGCACCCACCCTCTGTAAGTCATGCTAGGGGGAAAAGTCTAGTCCCTGCTAGTCATACTGGTAATAGGTCTGTAGCCTCTACGAGTCATGTTATTGACCCATCACCAACCTCTGCAAGTCATGTTGGATATGTGCAACCAACCACTGCTAGTCATGCTGGGAGCATTAATTTTGTTGAGAAATCTAGACGGATAGGACACAATCCTAAGTTCCCTTGTAATCTTTACAAGGGACATCACCTTACTCATTTGTGCCCTAGCATTCCAGAGGTACAAAGATTGTGGTCCCTGTCTGCAAACTCTTTTGATTCTGAGTCTTTTGAGGTTTCCTCGCAGTTTGTTCAACCATTGGTTGAGAAAGTGGTCACGTTGATGCAGTCATCGGCTGATCCCACTCCTCTTTTGGGGGGTGAGGTGCCTTTAGACCTTGTAGTCTCTTAGCCTATTCAACCATTGGTTGAGAAAGTGGTCATGTCGATGCAGTCATCGATTGATCCCACTCCTCATTTGGGGGGTGAGGTGCCTTTTGACCATGTAGTCTCATAGCCTATCCAACCATTGGTTGTGAAAGTGGTCATGCCGATGTAGTTATCGGCTGATCCCACTCCTCTTTTGGGGGTGAGGTGCCTTTATACCATGTAGTCTTGTAGCCTATCCAACCATTGGTTGCGAAAGTAGTCATGCCGATGCATTCATCGGCTGATCCCACTCCTATTTTGGGGGGTAAAGTGCCTTTAGACCATGTAGTATCGCAATATATTCAGCCATTGGTTGTGAAAGTGGTCATGCCGATGCAATCATCGGATGATCCCACTCTTCTTTTGGGGAGTGACGTGTCTACCGACTATGTTTTTAGCATTTTCGATTTAGTATTTTTAGAACAAGGGGGAATTCCGCTCACTCCGAGCACACCCCCTCTAATCCCTAGGATGGTTTCCTTTGATTGGAATGACCTTGTTGAGCCTCGTCTTCCTTCCTCCGCACCCTTTCAAATAAGGATTGAAGTTAATTCAACAAGCATTTATTGATGTATTATGGATGAAGGAGCCTCTGCAAGTATTTTATCCTCCTCGATTTGGAAAGTCTTGGGTTCTCCCAAGCTTATGTCTGCTTCACATGAGTTGTTGGCTTTTCACAAATGTCCTAGTGAATATTTGGGGGTTCTTCCTCAGTTGCCTATCTTGTTAGGTGGGAAGATTGTCCGTGTCGATCTTATAGTGGTGCAAGGCCTGTTAGATTTCAATATGCTTCTCGGGAGTGATTATGTATATGCTATGAACGTTGTGGTATCTACGCTCTTCCGGGTGATGCACTTCCCTCACAATGGAAGTATTGTCACTATTGACCAGCTGGCATCTGTGTTACACATTATTTTCGTCATCCCTATGACCGTTAATGATGTAAACCTATTTTTTTCCTTCAGAGGGGTCAGTGGCCTAAGTTACTGAAGAGAGAAGGGAGAAGAACTTTTCCTGAGAAAAGAAGTTGCATTTTCCCTTGTAAAAACCCTATAAAAAAGGAAGTTCGCAGGTTGCTATATAGGCAGGATGCGAGAATGCCTGATTCTCGCAGGTTGCACCATAGCTAGGGTGCGAGATGTTCACAGTTTGCTCTATAGGTAGGGTGCGAGAATGCCTACACGTGGGAAAAACAAGCGTTTTCTCGAATCTTCTAAAAGGAGAAACTTCTATGGTGATGTGGCATCCAAATGGTTTGGATCTTACTCGCTTTCATGATTTAGTGGGATCATCCTAACCTCCTCACCTTATCCTCTTCAACTTATAAAAGGAGAGGAGTTCTCATGGAGAAAGTTAGCTTTGGTTAGCTTTGGAGCTTTTGGGATTAGCTTGGATTAGAGTGCCTTTGAGATTTGCTTTGTCAAGATAGATTGTGAATATTATCACATCTGTGCTCTCATAATTATTGGAGTGAAAGTGCGTGGGGAATGAAGGACAGTTGGAAGGGACCTTACGACATCAAGGCCATGGTTGTAATCTCTCTTTCACATTTAATATGATACAATGATTCTTTCCTATAAAACTTGTTGTGTTTTATTGTATGATACCTTGATCACATACATAGGTTTATATTGAGTTTATGCTATTGCTATCACTTTGGTTGGTTGCGTTCTTTTGCAGGTTCATCATCGTATGAGCGTTGAAACGGAGCTGGGATGGAGATGGAGAGAGGAAGCGACATTTAAATAGTATGTAACTCATCACTCTTTAGTTAGTAAATTCAATATCTAAAACTTAAGGAAAGGGTCATGCTCTGGTGTGTTTTGTTCTAGATCTAGGTGGATCTAGGGAGATCTGTTAGTGTCCGCACCTATCGATTTGTCCGATAACAAAATTGGCAACTCCACTGGGGAATTGTTTCCTAGTTAGTCTAGTTTCCCTTGCTTTGATTGCTTGTTTTCTGGTTTCTGAGTCTGTGGGAGATCCATCTAGACTCTTTGGTTCTGAAAGTTCACTCAAATTTAGTCCCTTTTCAAATTTTTGCTTGTTTACAGGCATTCTCACACTGTACCCTTTAGTGGCCTGTGAGAAACACCTGAGTTTACACCCTGGTGTTAAGTTCAATGCGAACCCATCACAGTCAACCTTTGTTCAACCTGCGAGAATATTTGATTCTCGCACTGTAATACACTGCCATCCTGCGAACTTGTTTGTAATTTTTTTTTGGATTGGGTCTTGTCATTTTTTGATGCCCAGTTTTGCTTTGAACAACTAGATTGAACTTTTGGAGCCTATATTGATCTGCTTACAGTCTACTTGACATCCTTTGAGTTGCTTTTAGCCACTTTTGCTTTGTTTGGTTTTGAAGGATTAGTCTCTTGCTTTGAGTGTCTTTCAATTACAAAGCATGTGTTTTCTTTAGAATTGTTTAAGGAAAGATGAGATTTCTTCTAAATAGTTCGCTTTAAAAGAAAAATTTTAGTTTGGGTTTCTCTGTTTTAAGAAAGTTCGTTATTGCTTTTAGTGAAATTTTTGAAACAAAAAGATTTAATTTCTTGCTTTATACTAGATTGGGGACATCCTTGCATTTGATGTAGCAAAATTGCATGATTCTTGGCATGAATCATGCTTTGGTGTACAGTACCTTTTTCTCATTTCTTGAGAATCTTGATATTGATGAGTTTAATATATTTTGGGACATTGTGTATATGGGAATGAGAAATGTTTTCTCCTTCTTGTAGCATAGATTTCATCGAAATGAAAAGATTGCATCTTCATCTCTTTGCATAATTTTTGATTCGGTCAAAACACCATATTGCTCACGCCATTTTCCTCTTGAGTAACAACAGCCATAAAATAAAGCGCTTATAAAAAATGATTAGATATTTTTTATCTTTTCTGGTAGCAAACCTACATTAGATTAGTTGTAGGGATTTGGAATAGGTGTGAAAGATAACTTTCCAAAGTTGCAAACAAACATAGAATCTTGAGTTAGGGAGCAGTTAAATCCACTTATTAAATTTTTTCTTGGGAAGCCCTTCTAACACAAGGGTCAATCACGAGGTCGCATTGAGACTAGCAGAGTTACTCACCCTTCTTTGTTGGTCTTGGTGTAGAGGTTGCGCGTATTATGGGGGTCGCTTGAGAGGTATACCCACAATGATGAGTGGAAGCCTTTCAAGTTGATTTCGGGCTAGATACCCTGCCCTTGCACATGGATCAGACTGTCGACTATTTCCCCAGGCATCACTGTAGTGATTGGTAACCTTAGTGGCTTATCTCTTTAGGGTCTTTACACAAGGTGATTGTGAAGGGGCAAGTCTTCACAGTACCTGGAATCGACGTTGGCCAAACTCACTCGGGCTCCTTGGAGGGTATACCCACGATTATGTGTGAGAGCTTGCACCAGGGTGTAAGTCTGTTAAGCAGGTCGTCAACGTAACTTTTCCACCCGCTCTATCTCAACCCATTCTTACTTTGTTCCCATGATGTTGGATTTCATCACCAACTAGTGTGTTCATTGTAAGAAGGTTTTGTTTGTTTGCTTGATTCCTAGATTTTTAGCGTGTGTTGTTTGTTTTCCCTAGCAGATTCTAGGTTGGATTTATTTAATGGCGTCAGTTCTTGGAATGACAAATGAAGGAACCCCTGCTTCTTATGGAAACATTGGTCCTCCTCACATCGCTACTTTAAGCCTTCCAGGTCTCACGATTGGATTGTCGGTGTGGTTGTTTTCCACTCAGGTAATCCCGAATGCAGTAAGTGCTTTGGTAGTAAGCACTTTCCCCCACGAGAATCAACCTCATGTTTATCCTTCACCTTATTCACCCGTAAGGTCTTCTTTTCCTTCTTCGCTTGCAATGTTGCCTTCCGTTTCATATTCTTCGTCAGGTGAAAGTTCTGAAGCTAGTAACCTGGTGAATAAGAAGAAGAAGAAAAGAAAGATTAAGAAGAAGAAAGATAAGCGAGGGTCAAAACCTCTGACCATTGTCAAACATGTTGGAAAACAACCAGTTACTGTTAATTGTGCTGGGAGTGTTGATAATGTCAAGATCACCCAAACAACCCGTAAGCCCAAGTACCCTTGTAGGATTTGTAAGAGTAGCCATCTTCTTAAGGATTTCCCTGGTCTATCCAAGGTTATAGAAGTATGGTCTACACACCCTGACCAACCCATGTCATCAGCCTATGAACAACATACTGATGACCTCCCGTCAACTAGTCACGATATCGTTGGGAAGAAGAAAAGTAGAGTCAAGTTCCTGTGCATGTTATGCAAAGGGAGTCATCTCACTCACCTTTGCCCTTGTATGGACGAAGCCTCTAAATTACTAGAAGACATGATTGTTTCACAACCTCAACTTCCAGCTTCTTACCATAAGCTTTCTCTCAACCCTCCATTAGTTGATGGAATGATCACTCTGGTCTCTTAACCGACCAATCCAGTTGATCATGTCGTCAATCTGGTCACGCCCTTAGTTGAACCAATTGACAAAGTGGTTGATCTGATACCTTCCTTGGTCAATCCCACTCTCCCCTCAGAGAGTGAAACTAAAGCAGTCGATCCGATCCCATCCTCGGTCGATCCCACTCTCCTATTAGAGAGTGTCACCCAAGTCGTCGATCCATTTCCCTCTGTCGACCCCATTCTCTCCTTGGAGAATGAAACTCAAGTGGTCGATCTGATCTCTCCATCAGTCGATCCTACTCTCCTGCTAGAGAGTAAACTCGATACTGCCCACATTTTTCTCATTGATATAGAATCTCCTGTGCCGAGGGGTATACCTCCTTCTCCCATAGGACCCCCTCCAAGTAATGAGACCATCCATTTTGATTGGGGTGTGCTAACTAGACCTCGTCTTCCCTCTCACATTCCTTTCCAGATTACAGTACAGGTTTGTGGTCGGGACGTTCCTCAAACGTTGATAGATGAAGGTTCATCTGTTAGTATTTTGTCCTCTTTTGCTTGGCAAGCTTTGGGTTGTCCTCCACTTGCACCGGTTACACAGAATCTGTTATCTTTTAACAGAAGAACTAGTCAACCTTTAGGGACCTTTCCTCAGTTTCCTGTAACTTTGGGAGGGAAAATTGTCTTTATTGATGTCATGGTAGTCCAAGACCCCTTGGATTTTTCTTTACTCCTTGGGCGAGATTATTTCTATGGCATGAAAGCTATTGTGTCCACCCTTTTTCGTGTGATATCTTTCCCTCACGATGGAAGAATTGTGACTGTTGATCAACTTTCATTCATTGACCCCGACTGGATTGCCTCCCTAAATGGTTCTTATATGCAGATGGTATTGCCCCCGCCACAGGTCAATTATGTGGCGTTGTCGCCCATGGTTTCAACTTCTGATGACTTAGATCCAATAGTTGACATGGTGGTCTCTTTGATAGGGTTGTTAGAGCCTGATCTCTTTACTCCTGTCACGACCCTCGACATGGTGTCCTTCTAGTGGAGTCACCAATTTTGTTATCAGACAAATTGGTAGGTGCGGACACTAATAGATCTCCCTAGATCCACCTAGATCTAGAATAAAACACACTAGAACATGACGCTTTCCTTAAGTTTTAGATATTGAATTTACTAACTAAAGAGGGATGAGTTACATGCCATTTAAATGTCGCTTCCTCTCGCCATCGCCATCCTAGCTCTGTTTCAACGCTCATACGATAATGAACCTACAAAAGAATGCAACCAACCAAAGTGATAGCAATATCATAAACTCAATATAAACCTATGTATGTGATCAAGGAATCATACAATAAAACACAACAATTTTTATAGGAAAGAATCATATTACTGTATCATATTAAATGTGAAAGAGAGATTACAACCATGGCCTTGATGTCGTAAGGTCCCTTCCAATTGTCCTTTGTTCCCCACACACTTTCACTCCAATAATTCTGAGAGCACAGATCTGATAATATTCACAATCTATCTTGACAAAGCAAATCTCAAAGACACTCTAATCCAAGCTAATCCCAAAATCTCCAAAGCTAACCAAAGCTAACTTTCTTCATGAGAACTCCTCTCCTTTTATAAGTTGAAGAGGATAAGGTGAGGAGGTTAGGATGATCCCACTAAATCATGAAAGCGAGTACGATCCAAACCATTTGGATGCCACCTAACCATAGAAGTTTCTCCTTCTAGAAGATTCAAAAAAATGCTTGTTTTTCCCACGTGTAGGCATTCTCGCACCCTACCTATAGAGAAACCTGTGAACATATCGCACCCTAGCTATGGTGCAACCTACGAGAATCAGGAATTCTCCCACCCTGCCTATATAGCAACCTGCGAACTTCCTTTTTTACAAGGTTTTTACAAGGGAAAATGCAACTTCTTTTCTCAGGAAACGTTCTTCTCCCTTCTCTCTTCAGGAACTCAGGCCACTGACCCCTCTGAAGGCAACATATAGGTTTACATCATTAACAGTCATAGGGATGAAGAAAATAATGTGTAATAGAGATCCCCCCAAAGTATGAAGTTAGAACAGAGTGATAGCTGAAATACTTTGTCGAGTGTGTGTAGGGAACAAGAAACAGTCGGTCGGAAACTTGCCAACAAACAAGGAAATACAGTACAACAATATATCATCATTGAGGTAGGCATTCCCATACTCATAACACAAAAGACTCAAATCATAAATGCTGACATGGAAATATCCATGTCGAGTAAGACAAGTCATGGACACCAAACATACACTGTGGATCCATGCCGATATGACTCAAATCTGAACATAGCCATCGGAAATACACTGTGGATCTATGTGTTAAAGACTCAAATTTGAACATAGCCACCAGACAGACAATGTGGATCTATGTAATAGTACAAACTGAATATACTCCAATGCAACTTGAATCTGTCAGAAAAGATCCAAGGTCTTCATATCCACCACTCTATAGTACGAATCTAACCATGCGAATACATATGTCGAAGTCGAACATGGTAGAAACCACTTGATGACTTAGATCCAATAGTTGACATGGTGATCTCTTCGATAGGGTTGTTAGAGCCTGATCTCTTTACTCCTGTCATGACCCTAGACATGGTTTCCTTCCAAAGTGTGTTTCTTCCTTCCAGTGAAGACCTCTTGGAAGCCATGACCGAGTTTTGTCCCTTGACATGGTCTCCTTCTGGAGCATTGTCCTCTTGGAAACCATGATCAAGAAGACTTCGAGGATAGTTTGTTGTGTCTCTGTAGCAATGTCATTAAAAAATGAAACAAAGGTTTCGAGGATATTTTTTTGCGTCTCTGTAGAAACCTCGTTAAAAAATGAAACAGAGGTTCCAAGGATAGTTTTTGTGTCTCTAAGGCAACCTTGTTAAAGAATGAAAAAGAGGTCCTTGAGCATGATTTTCTGATTTCAAGCTCGTTAAAAAATGAAACCAAACTTGAGCATAGTTTTCTAATTTCAAGATCATTAAAAAATGAAACCACTTGAGGATAGTTTTTTCGTCTTTGTGGCAACCTCGTTAAAAAATGAAATAGAGGTTACGAGCATATTTCTTGTTTTTGTGTCAAGCTCGTTAAAAAATGAAATAGTATTCCCCCTCTCTATTTGAGTCAAGTCCTTCATCTATAATTGAAGCTGCATTTCATTCTCCTTTGCAGTTGGATGAAATGAAGCTTGGGGGGCATTTTCCTCAGCCTCTGGACTTCATGCTGAAGTTGAGCCGTTAGTTTCTTAAGTTGGGGGTTAAGTACCAACCATCTATGTGTTAAGCATTGGGAAGTCCAAGAATAGTTTTCTATGGTTCAAGCTTGTGTAAAAATGAAACCACTTACCTCAAGCATAGTTTCCTCTGGTTCAAGATTGCGTAAAAATGAAACCAAGTTCAAGCATAGTTTTGTTTTGTTTTAAAGCTTGCATAAAAATGAAAACTATCCCGAGCTTAGTCTTTGTTCTTTCTCATGCTTGTTAATACATGAGAATAAGTTACCGAGCTTAGTCTTTGTTCTTTCTCATGCTCATAAATATGTGAGAATGTAACCGAGTATACTTTTATCACTTTTTCAAACTCGTAAAGGTTATACGAAAAAGGAACCCACTGGAGTTCCCTTTAAGCTCTTTTTAGACTCTCTAAACATGAAAAGATTGTTGAGCGACCTTGTTATTTTCATGCTTGTTAAAGTATTTGAATAAAGTGTCTGTTGGGCGATAATTTATCTCTTTTTCGGTCTCATCAAACTATTTTATGAAAAAGGAACTGAGAGAGTTCTCTTTTAAGTGTTTTTCCAAACTCTATAATCATGAAAAACCTTCTAGTTTTCTATATTTGGACTCATTAAAAAAACATTGAAAGACCTGTAATGGGACTGAACCACTCCTTCTTAGGGTTCGTTAAACATACTCTGAAGGACTCATCTGAAGGATGAGCTTAAATTGACAAGCATATGTTATCATCCTCAAGCTTGCATAAAAATAAAGAGGTACTCGCCAAAAATGGTGGGGGGGAAATTGGGAAAGAAATGTATCTAAACCTGTATTTCATGGAAGAGTCACTTTTGAACATGACACCCTTTCACTCACCTTTTGTCTCGGTTGGAAAATCCACTCGTCTCTTGGTCATACTCCTTTATAAGATTACAAATTGGTCTGTGATCCTTGTTGTTGAGTCATTATTTTCCAAGATAGTTGTCGTGTCATCAATATGTTCAAAAATATGTCCAACCTGAAAAGCCTTCTATTGCATCGGCCATTTCTGCACTCTTTAAGCCTTCTATTGCATCGACCATCCCTGAGTCAGTCCTAAATCACTTTTTACTCTGATCTACATCAAATCTTGTTACCTGTTTCATGTCATTGATGTGGGATACATTAAGGCCCTCCTGTGACGAGTCTTTTCCTGTCGACTTCAACTCATTATCCAGGAATTATACTTAGAAACCAATTGGTACCTTGGAACTTGCATGCCTTAATGGTAGGTTTCCTTGCTTTCGACAATGGGTTTTCATTATTGACCCCTTATCGGGAGATTCCGTCGAGTGTTCGACTTCAACTCATTAATTCACATTCGTTGGATTGTACTAGTGTACCTTGGGATTCATTGACATTAATGGTGATTTCCCTTGCACTTGTTAACGGTATACACTAATGACCAGTAATCAAGTGGTTTCTACCATGTTCGACTTCGACACATGTATTCGCATGGTTAGATTCGTACTATATAGTGGTGGAGATGAAGACCCTGGATCTTTTCTGACAGATTCAGGTTGCATTGGAGTATATTCAGTTTGTACTATTGCATAGATCCACATTGTATTTCTAGTGGCTATGTTCAAATTTGAGTCTTTAACACATAGATCCACAGTGTATTTTTGGTGGCTATGTTCAGATTTGAGTCATATCGGCATGGATCCACATTGTATGTTTGGTGGCCATGACTTGTCTTACTCGACATGGATCCACATTGTATGTTTGGTGGCCATGACTTGTCTTACTCGACATGGATCTTCACATGTCAGCATTTATGCTTTGAGTCATTTGTATTCTGAGTATGGGAATGCCTACCTTAGTGATGATATATTATTGTACTGTATTTCCTTGTTTGTTGGTAGGTTTCCGACTGACTGTTTCTTGTTCCCTATACACACTCGACAAAGTATTTCAGCTATCACTCTGTTCTAACTTCATACTTTGGGGGGCTCTCTGTTACACATTATTTTCATCATCCCTATGAATGTTAATGATGTAAACCTATCTGTTGCCTTTAGAGGGGTTAGTGGCCTGAGTTCCTGAAGAGAGAAGGGAGAAGAACTTTTCCTGAGAAAAGAAGTTGCATTTTCCCTTGTAAAAACCCTGTAAAAAAGGAAGTTCACAGGTTGCTATATAGGAAGGGTGCGAGAATGCCTGATTCTCATAGGTTGCACCATAGATAGGGTGTGAGATGTTCGCAGGTTTCTCTATAGGTAGGGTGCGAGAATGCCTACACGTGGGAAAAACAAGCGTTTTCTCGAATCTTCTAGAAGGAGAAACTTCTATGGTGAGGTGGCATATGAATGGTTTGGATCTTACTCGCTTTCATGATTTAGTGGTATCATCCTAACCTCCTCACCTTATCCTATTAAACTTATAAAAGGAGAGGAGTTCTCATGGAGAAAGTTAGTTTTGGTTAGCTTTGGAGCTTTTGGGATTAGCTTGGATTAGAGTGCCTTTGAGATTTGCTTTGTCAAGATAGATTGTGAATATTATCAGATCTGTGCTCTTAGAATTATTGGAGTGAAAGTGTGTGGGTAATGAAGGATAGTTGGAATGGACCTTACGACATCAAGGCCATGGTTTTAATCTCTCTTTCACATTTAATATGATACAGTAATATGATTCTTTCCTATAAAACTTGTTGTGTTTTATTGTATGATTCCTTGATCACATACATAGGTTTATATTGAGTTTATGCTATTGCTATCACTTTGGTTGGTTGCGTGCTTTTGCATGTTCATCATCGTATGAGCATTGAAACGGAGCTAGGATGGCGATGGTGAGAGGAAGCGACATTTAAACAGTATGTAACTCATCCCTCTTTAGTTAGTAAATTCAATATCTAAAACTTAAGGAAAGAGTCATGTTCTAGTGTGTTATGTTTTAGATCTAGGTGGATCTAGGGAGATATGTTAGTGTCCGCACCTACCGATTTGTCTAATAACAATCTGATAATCGCCATCCTAAATCAGTGTTAGTTCAGGTTACCCCTTTATATGTTCCTAGTGTTTGTGTAGACTCCACCCCACCACGGGTTAATTATGTGGCATCTTAATCTTGGTGTTCAATTGCTTATGAGTAAGAACCTGTGCAATCATGTTTTCCTTCTCGAGACTTGGAATCAACATTTGATCCATTGGTGTATCCAATGGGGGCATGGGAGCCCTTGCTTCCCCCTCTTGGTCCAAGTGGGCTTGAGTATCCTTCTGAGTCTAATCTCATTCTTAGTAGATCCTCAAGCCCTCGTGATCATGTTTCTTCACTGATAGACTCTGCCAGTCCTGGTCAGAACCTCCATCGTCATATGTAGTATGGTCATTTTACTTCACCCTTTGGGACTGTCAACCCTCATTTGTGTGATTTCTCGGATTTTGAATTACCTTTAGATGAGGCTATCCTTGAAGCCATGACTATGGTTTCTATACTGTAGGAGGAATTACACCATGCTTTGTGTTTTCTACCCTTTAGGGAGACTTCCCAAGTTGACTTTCGAAGAGACTTTTAGTTTGAGCCTAACAACAGGCTCTACCTGAACCAGTTTCATACTTGAGTCGTAGCCCCCAACGGGTCTTCTTTTAAGCCCTTTTCAGACCCTCTAAACATGAAAATATTGTCGAGCGATCTCGTGGCCTTTCACGCTTGTTAAATTGAAATTTGAAGTCACGTCTGTCCAGTGGTAGTTTACCCATTTTTCAGTCTAGACGGTCAACTATACAAACAAAGGTATACTCTAAGGAACTTCAGTTCTCTAGAAGAGTACCCTCAGGTATAAGTTTACCCCTTTTTCGGGCCTGAGGGACTAAATTTATGAAAAAGGAACCCCCACAGAGTCCATAGTTAAGATCTTTTCAGACTCCCTAAAATTGAAAAGATCACCGAGTGACCTTATTCTTTCACACTCGTTAAAATGGTCCAGAAGAACATTCCTGACGGAGTCCATAGTTAATCTTTTTTCAGACTCCTTAAAAATGAAAAAATGGCCGAGTGATATTGTCTTTATCACACTCGTTAAAATGGTTTTGAATATACGTCTTTTCGGTGCTAGTTTACCCCTTTTTCAAACCAACTAGACTACCTTCGAAAAAGGTACCACAGTGGAGTCTCTTTTTATGTTTTTCAGAATCTCTAAATATGAAAAAACACTGAGCTTACCTTCTCTGGTCTCATTAAACTCGCATCGAAGTACGTTACCATTGTGTGTTTTATTAATCGCATTTGCATACCCACGTCTTTGGCCTAATGCTAGCTCCATGTTGCTCTCAACTGAACCATCTAAAGCATGCCTTATACGCAAGCCCTATAGCACTTTGCCTTTGCATCTTGACACCTTTGGCCCCTGGAGGATTTTTCCCGAGTGTCCTTTCTTTGAACATCAGTGTTGTCCCTGCACCTTGAACTTGTATGTTTGCAACACTCATTCCTCCTTTGTAATGTAAAATTCTTTTATTCTTTTTCCAAAATTATTGAAAAAGACAAAAAAATCAAATATACCCCAAAAATAGGAAGGGAAAAGTATTTTCTTTATTGGCAGCATAATGAGTCTCCCTTGGACAAAGCACATATGTCTGTTTGTTCGTCAAAATCTGGGATTTAATACAACCTTAGGAAGCTTTTCTCGCTACATAGAGCTATGTCCTCCTCCGTTTGGTTATTCTTCCAAACATATGGAGAGTTTACGTTGCCTCCTACCTCGTAAACTTATGTTAATGCCATGCTGCCTGAGTCTCATCATTTGTCATGCCATTGTCCAAGGGAAGTTTTTACCAAGCATGAGTCGACACCTCTGTAGTTTGTCTCTTTACCTCATGCCCGACCATCCTGAACCTCCAATCAAGTCTTTGTTTGAAACCAATGAAGCCTTCAATCTGATCATCAAGATTCTCTAGTCCATGACTGACGAGCCATCGAAGACCTCTGGGTAGTGAAGTCATACACTCATATTACACTCCTACCTGAGTTTTGAATATTTTGAAGTTGTTGCGCAAGCTCCGAAGACCTCATATCCAGCAATCAGGCCTTATCAGCTTCTAGAATATGGATACTCTACACGTATATCTTTTTCATTTCAAGATGTAGCTCCACTGTGTATTTCTCGTGCCTACACTTTATATAGTTATATGACATGGATCTACAGTGTATTTTATTGGTAGCCATGATTTTATTTTATCTTGAGCATGGGTATGCCCACCTTGGTGAGACAATTATTATTTTATAGATGACACCTCCCAATTTTTGGTCCCTGGGCTCACTTGTTTGGCACATCGATGAAGATTGTTAATGTGTTTTGTCCATCAGATGCTCTTCTGACCTCACACATTAGGGGGCATCTATTATAACCCTAATTTTCACCAGACATGCTTACCTGGCATCAGGCCATCTTAGATTCCTTCTTTGCCAAAACACTGCTAAACAACTCTTCTTAAAAACCCCTTTTATAAAGGCCCAAGTTCCTTGCTACACTACTGCACGTGTGTACACACTAGTTGACCCAAGATAGCTCGTGTGTACCTACAAAAGCACAAAAAAAGGAAAGTTGCTAACGGAATGCACAACTTTGGGTAAGTTAACTAAACCTTTCGACCATGCATGGCCAGACATTCAACCAAATACCTAGCTTCTTCTAGCCTATAAAAGAAGGGTTAGGGTTCCCATTTGGAAGAGGAGAATCATAGTAAAGAAACTATACCCGATTGCGCATTCCCCTTCTCCCAACCTTCAACCATCCTTGTGCAAAGAGAAGTATAGAGAAAAGAAGTTGGAGGATATTTGAAGAGGAGCCCAAGACCAGGTTCATGGAGCAGTGGCCGACTTCAACATTGTAAGTTGATTTATTGAAGTTAATAATAAATAAGTACTTTTCCCATCCCACCATATGAGGTTTTCATGGTTTATTGCATAGATGTTAATGAAGTATCTAACCCATTAACCTGTAGATAAAATGCATGTGGAGTTCTTTGTTTGTCTTGTGTGAATGCAGGTTAGCCTTGGGAGGAGAGCTACAGTAAAAGAGAAACCAAGTGTGAAGAAGGATCGATATCAAACGCCCGAAATAAGGTATGCTCAGTTGATCTTCTTAACTATGTATTTGCTTAAGAATAATGGGGATTAGGTCCGGGATGATGGTAGAAAGTAAGAATCTTTAGGTCTTTTCTTCATGCATGATAAAACCCTAAGTGCTAGTCCGTAGAGGGATTTCCCACTCACAATAGTAGGTACACCAACACAAAATGGCTATGGATACCGAATCTAATACAATGATAGGAATGTATGGAGGATAACTGACTGTGTGAGTTAAAATGGTCATGGAATCATGGTTGAATGATGGAAGGAATCTTGGAAAATATCATGGTAAGAACGATGTGGGTGTGTCAAAATTAACTAAGTCGCAAAAATATGTATTCATGTCCCCAACTTGACAGTTGTCATGTTGGGAGCTACTTTGGTCCACGTGTCCCCAACTTTAGAACTTAGGATAAAATAATTATCCATACTTTATGATTTAAGAAATATTAATATAATATTCCTTTTTTGCATAAGCTCCCTGGCTTATCCCTTTTTCTTAACTTTTAAGCCCCACCCTTTTCCTAATTAGTGGAGTTTAGTCACCCATCTCTTTTATCGTGGTCGGTCTGCACGCAATGATGTATTTTATATTAAATATGAGACATGTACAAAAATAGGCGCACTGGCCTTTAACATCTAGGCTCTCTGGCCTAATCAAAACATAAGCATCCTAGCGTATAATAACTGGCTCACTAGCCTATAAAACATATCATATACACAAAGGCTCCCTGGCCTCAACAGCGTGCACACTTAATATGTTGCATGTGGTATCTTGGAATGTGCACACTTCCTCATTTTGCTGCACAGTACATGCGTGCACTATGCCATGAAATGTGCATACAAAAATGATATCAAAACAACTCACCAGCTTAAGTACATTTGTATTTACATTTACAATTGGGTTCGACCTTAGGGGTATTACATCTAGGTTCATATACTAGTCCAGTGCATGGTATCTTAGTGTGATATATAATTTCACGAGCTTTTTTTCCTCATCTGTGATCTTATTTGCTTCTCATATCTTCTCACATATGAATACGTGATTTTCAGAGTCTTCTGATGATGCTCCCTGAAATTCTAGTAATATGATCGTGGGATCATGTCTTGCCATTTTGAACTGTATTTAAATACTTCCTCCAAATAGTGTAGATAATTTATAGTTACTTCCTAAACTGGCTCCCCCAGTTGATTCTCCTTGATTTTATGTTTGTCATGTTGTATTTCTTCCACTAAAATTCAATTGTCTAAACGATGGTGTTCTTTCTAGTGTATTAGTCACACATGGGGTTGTAGGTTCCACACTGACGGTGATTTAAATTGGATTTCTACCTTTTGTCCCTGACCTTGGACCTCCTATTTTCCTTTCATATGTTTTATGCAATATTCCCTCAATATTCTCCACATCCCAGAGATCCTCTACCTCTTCTTCATCACTTTCTAATCCCTCTGTATCAGCTATGACTTTCTTCTTGTTATTCATTTTATATTGGTAGGGTATTCCGTTGTGCATCTTTCTATATTTTTACATTATCTTCTTTATCTAGTCTTCTTCCATAATGATTGGGTCCATGGGATACTTCTTCTATCCTTTATCCATCTCCTTTTTCATATATCAACCGCATGTCAGTTCTTCTCCCCTCCCCCCATGCATGCATGGAAGTTTAGCTATCTAATTCCATGGTAATAATACAATTATCATATAATAAAATATTGATTGAAGTATAAAATGATCAGATGTACCTACCTCTAGGTCCCTTTAGAAAAAATTTCTCTACTACGGTGTAAGATTTCACGATATCTACTGCAAATTTGGTAATAAACCCTGCAACAATACTGTCTAACCATAAATCTACTGTGCATGTAAATTTGTTATTAACTTGTTGTGACTACATGATCTCCACAGGATTCCACTCCAGCTATTTGATTCGGTTTGTAGGGTGGTTTTCCTTTAATATCAATAACCAGTCCTACATCAAATGCGGAAAATCATAGAAAAATACCTCACGCAAGTTGCTAAACACGAATTGGTCGAGATATTTGTACGGTGTTAAATTAGGGTTTATGTTGTCCTTCTGCACAAACTCAAGTTCCTTGGTTTCCAACCATATTCCAATCTCCACCTTTGTTGGATTCCATGGCATGAACATTCCCTTCTACACTTTAATACTCTGCATGTTTCTTCCACAGATATTTTCCACTTAGTCCTGTGTAGTTCCATCCATAAACAAAACCATTTGTTGGTTATTCTCTCTCTTCTTCTTGGAATGACCCAGGTTCAGATCTCAATAGGTTTCCAACAAAACCCTAAAAAACTATCGGCCTTCCTAGTAAAGCAGAAGGAAACACTGCACACAGGGTGCACAACACAGTCTCACCCAAGATATATTTTATGGGTGACTGCAATACTCAAGTGTTTGCAATCTAGGAATGAGTGGGGATCTAGGATTGTGTTCTTTCTTCCTTATGCATTATCCTTCTTAATTATTCAAGTAATTCTATGATTTATTCATCTTTCAACCTATGCATGGATGTTGATATTTCTAGTTTAACCATTCATTCATAAGTTAATGATCAACAAAAAGTAAACATTCATTAAAAATCACACATAACACAAAATTTATCGTGGTTCACCCTCTCTTGGAGTTACATCCACAAAGATTTGGCTCTCTTCTATTTTATTTATTTTGCTCCAAAATCTTTCATTGCGTGCATTACATCTTCAGTAATATAGTCAAGATGAGGGTAAGAACCCTCTATGAAGAGAACTAGATCACACCAAGCTCCTCATCCTGTGACATAATGCTCAACACTAGCTATTTGACTCTTCTATGAGACTTATTACTGTTGGATTACTGATAGGGGGTGAATCAATAATGAGCAATTATACTAATTATTAATCCTTTAAACCAAAAAGTATATTATTTTACTTATTCAATGATGTTCATTTGTTCATCATCAATATCTTACTATATCATAAGCATTAAAATTCATCAGTGCATAATAAAAAATAACAAACACATCCACACAATTAACAATACACCAATATTTACGTGGAAACCCAATGCGGGAGAAAACCACATAATGATTTTCTTATATGTCAAGAATTACATTCAAGGAAGCACCAACTTCCAATTCTCCAGCTACAACTGGAAGGAGGATCCAACCCCCTAGTTTCTCGGGCTACAACTTGAGGGAAGCTCCAACTCCCCAATTCTTTGACTACAACTAGAAGGAAGCTACAACCCCCTATGTTCTCCGACTACAACCGAAAGGTGGATAAAATCACCTATCCTTGCCCTGTATAACCACCCTGAAATAAAAGTAGAATGATGGAACCACTATCATGCTATCACTATGAGATATACTATTGTAAACCTATACCAATCAACCTGCACCAAACAACCTATAACAACATGTACCAAAAAACCTGTAATCAACCTGTACCATAAACAAGTGCATAAAACATGAACCAACCTGTACCTCAACCTGTACCATCAACAAGTGCATCAACCATGCACCAAATATGTACCAATAATTCATCAAATACACACAAACTATGACTCATCAATATGTACCAACATCATCAACTATACATCTCATGTATGTGCCAACTCATCAACTACTTGTCTCAACTATGTACCCAACATGTACCTCAACCATATACCAAAGACATGCACCAATATAGCCATCAAAATTTATCTAACAATTCATTACTCTATCCATAAACCCAATAACATAAACCATTACATCAAACCATGTGCCACAACCTCACTGTTATACAACCTCTATCTATAACATAACTCAACCAAAATCCCTCATCAATTTCATCATCCAATTCTGATTTGTAACTCTGTAACATACCTGGTGTATATGATCACATACCTTCAAACCTTCCTTAACTTTAACAACAAGAGACTAGAATTTTCATCAAACTTTACTTTAGTCTCACATGACTAATTTTGGATTAGTCAACAACCCTAACTTGCAATAATCATAACTATGTACTTGTAATGAATAAATATCTAAAAATAGTACACAATGTTCCTAAGTTTCTTTTCTGCAATCCCTCCAGGTTTCACTTCTTGGAACCTCACAGAAAAGGAGTTATAGAAAAAATGGCATACCTTGCTGAATTATGGCTTATTCTAGAGAGATAACTTGTAGAGAATTCCCCACATGGAATATTTTCTGTATGGATCTGGAAATGAAAAAAAAAACATACTACATACTATAATATAACCAATACATTTGGTCTTATTGAATTTGGATTTGTTATGAAGAATTTATGACATTTTTATCGGAAACACCTGTTTTAGACTAGTTTCGGGACTAGCCACAAACCCTATTTTCCATGGAGTTTAACTCCCAAAATACAATGACCCACAAGTTGTAATTTTTATCACAAATACTTGGATATTTTTTCTGAACGACCTCCAATTTTTATATCTGAATCATTGTAAGAAAAAATTTATTTTGAAAATGGTGAGATGACCTGTAAATAACATACCTTAGAAAGCATCATCAAAATACTTTATCCTCCCTTGAATTTTTTCCTTATTTACTTCACCTTCCCTATGAAATTCTCCTTATATCTCCTTTGGTTACCTTAGTAACTTTTAGATATTCAATATTCTCAATGGATACTAATGGGAGAACCTTGCTCTCTTATTTATACTCTCCAAGTATCTTCCTCTAGAAGTATCCACTTAACCACTTTGTCCATTTAGCCACTTTGTCTACTTAACCAACTTTTTCCACTTAGACACTTTGTCCACTTAACCACTTTATCCACAAATAGTAAACTCTCTAATTCTAGTTGCAACTAATTTATTTTTAATTGTTTTCTTGTTGCAACTACTTTAACCCATGACTAAGCACTTTGACTGGTCAACTTCTTCTAGGAGCTTCTAGAATAATTTGACTTCTTTGACCTTCTAGGATCTTATAGATAACTCATGAGGGTTCTCCAACTTCACGTGGCCATAAATATCTAACCGTGAGGACTTATGTGGATTTCCAAGTATCACCAGAAATGGCATGACATATACTATCCATATAGAATAGTCTTACCTGTAAATTCAATGATCTTCATGCCTTTATACCTAAAATAGACTCAGGTCCCTTACCCATGCCTTTGTGCTACAAGAATTCACTACCAGACTTCTCCAAGGGTTGACATAATCACTAAGGGTTTAAATCAATCTAGAATATCACTCTCTAAGGGTTGACATCAATGGCAACCAACAATCTAGACCAACTATCCATCAACATAAGCCATATGTCTGATAATTACAATCCAAAATCCGCATAGTCACAATAATAAACTCTCTTTTCCTCTACTAACCTCTATCTCACACACATACACTTCCACATCCTTCCTCCTAGACCTCCTAGGTCCTTATTTATACTACTTTATGGATTATAACCGTTACAATCTTTGTCAAAAACCCTAACCCTATCATGGTTAGGCTTGTCTTCATGCACACCACATTGCTTTTCCTCCTGCATGCTACTTTTCCTTCTTTTTCTACATGTTTCTTTATTGCCACCTCTTGCACGTGCTTAAAAATTAGGTCTTCCTTTCCAAAAATAGGTCTTTCCCAAAATAGATATTTTCTCCAAAAATAGACCTATGCCCAAAATAGTCTTCCTTCTCAAAATAGGCCTGCACCCAACACTACCTTATCCCTCACTTGGATGAGAAGAAGACAACCAAAGAGATGTGGGATTCACTTAAAAACTTGTATGAGGTGAAGAATGAAAACTGAAAGATGGCCTTGAAGGATAAACTGCATGATACCAAGATGGGTAAAAGTGAGAGTGTGGATTCTTATCTTACCCAGATAGCTCAAGTGAAAGATGAGTTGGCTTCAGTTGGGGAGGTCATATCGGATTCAGAGTTGATGATGATAGCATTGAAAGGATTCACCAAGGAATGGGAAGTATTCATGAAGTGTGTGGTGGGTCGTGAGAATATTCCATATTGGAGAAGACTGTGGGACGATTTCACTTAGGAGGAGATTCGGAAAGGATCTTGGAGCAGTGGAAAAAATATAGATGGATATGATGAAAATGTTTCTTTTGATCCAAAGGGTAAGGGGAAGAAGAAAGGAAATTTTGGGAGGTACTTGAGTAAATTCATATGTTACTTTTGTAACCATTTGGGGCACCTTGCTTCTCGGTGTCTTGAGAGGAAGAAGAAGAATAAGGAACATGAGGGGCCTGATACAACTGCTACAACAACCATGGAGGAATTTTCATCCAAGTTTGATAAGGAATTTTCTTTGGTTACTCTAATATCCAATGTCGGTAGTGGAGGATTTGGGGGTGATAACAAATGGATTTTTGACAATGGAGCCTATTGTCACCTGACCAGAATCTGGTGAGTATTCATTATTATCACAGAGAAATATCCTAACTGGTTGGTGGAGAGTGAAGGAGGTATGGCACGAGCTGTACATAGAGTTGGAAGGTTTATATTCTGAATTGTGTATGGGGGACTCCTGGAAGTTGATGGAGTTCTCTTTGTTCCAGGGTTGTGGGTTAACTTTATCTTAGTATCAGCCTTGGAGGATTTTGAAATATTGTAACTGTAAAGAGTATTCTATTTATTATTGAGTTATTATTCATCTTATCAATCCCCTTTTGTTTATTGATCATGCCGGGACTTGTACTTGACCAAATTCCCTTTTGTGTATTGGTCAAACCCTAAATATATTATGAAAATTAAGAATTTGACCCCCAGGCCTAATTAAAGTGGGTTTAACAACTAAGAAGACAAGTTGGCCCTGCCCAGTGAAGAGACACCTTTCTAGCGCCTACCAACTTGTATAAATAAAGAAAGCCAATGCCTCATTATCTCACTCACTCATTCACTCAACAAGTGTGCAAGTTTGGTAGCTGCAATTGGGAGAAGAAGGAAGAGAGAGACACATTGATCAATGTTGGATATTCTCTAGTGTTTTAGTTTATTGTCTTGGCATTGTATTGGCTATTTATATTAAGGAAGTTTTTGCTGGGTTTTCTCCCCCATGAGGGTTTCCCATGATAAATGATGTGTATATTTTGATTGTGTATCTCTAAGTGATCCTACCTATGCTATTTTTATCTAGTAAATTTAAAATAAACCTAATAATAGCTCAAAAATTAACATGGAATTAGAGCTAAGATGAAGAGAGCACCTTTCACTAGATAAGCAAAAATGTCACTGTTGTCGTACAAGAAAATTAGGGTTTTCTATTGAAGAGGAATTTCAACCTAAAAATAATCAAGGAAGTGTGCCCTAGCCTAGCGAACTCTTTGGAATCCTCAATGCACATTTTCAGTGGACAGAACTCCCAAAAAGTGAAACCCTAGTTTTCACTGGTACCAGAAAACCAAAAAATCAAGAAACCAGAACCTGTACCAGAAGTACCAATCTAGAATTTCGTTGGCCCAGTTTGAAGGGGAAAATTTTGGATTTTCTGAAATCTGACTGCACCAAGCTACTCGCCTCATCCAAGCACACCTCCTGGTAAGTTCATAATTAAATTTTGAGCATTTTCATTTTTTGGTCATTTTTCTAGCTCTAGGTCAAGATGTCTGCAAGCACTAAGCTTGTTGACAAGCTAGATGGTGTGGAAAAATTTGTTAAGAACTTGAATTCATCTACAAATATAATCACCACAAACACTAAATACACAATAGATCCATAGAGCAACATAGAAGAACAATATGCAAAATTTCTTTTATTACTATCAAACCCTTGAGGTAGGGCAACATCGTACAATGGATCCTATTATGGAAGGGATCCTCTCCTGTTCACTTTCCCCTTCAAGGGGGCATCCTCATATTGAGCTACAACTACAACTACAATACTTCTCTTCATGTCCCATTACATTTATTGAACCCCTTTATATAGTGCTACCATCACCTAAGAACATTCTAGAGAAGGAATCTTCTAGAAGTAGAACCTTCTAATAAGTCATCTTACATTTATTATATCTAACTACCTATTTATTATATCTAACTAACATAGTGGGAGTTATTTAATAATATAGTGGACCTATTCCACCTTACATTGAGTGGCCTCCACTATTATCACTATGGGCCCTCTGGGCCCCCACTACTACCTTTTTAGCTACCTAACATTCCATCCCCCTTATGAAAGCGTTGTCCTCAATGCTTGTTGTACAACCATATACCAAGGTCCCATGGATAATTGTGGACCATAATGCTGAAGAAGACTGGAGAACCAAGGTCCCATGTAGAAAGGAAAACCACCATGCTAAAGTAGTCCAACTGCCATTGTAAACCCGGGTCCCATGTCCAAGTGCTCATGTGAACTCCCCGTGGAATATTTTGGAACTCAATAACCAACTCAAAATGATGCTCCAAAGACCGAAACCTGTCATGTGGATCCAAATAAGAAGATCCATCCACATAGTGGAAAAGATTTGTAGCATAATATGGAAGGAATAATACCATTGTAGAATATGTAGGATGGACACTCGTAATGATAATTGGCTCCCAATTTGTCACATTGATGTTCTCTACAGAAGGTGGATTAGAGTCACCAAATAAAATATGAAAGTGGTTGTCATCCTAGAAATGGAAACTATCCATATACCAATCATCCCAATCGACCTAAAAATCATACCAAACATATATTTCTTTATTATATTAATCCTTGATGTCCTCCATAAGAAATCTCTCCTGCATGCTATCCATTGAATCTTGAATACTACGAAAACTATCATTGAGGCCATCTGCAAGGTCATGTAATCTATCAAACACTTGGGATTTGAATTCTTCAGTAATATGTAGAATTTCTTTAAGGGTTTGAGAATAAATAGCCATATGAACACCCTATTAAAATTTATGAACTCTTCAGTCCCACCGCCATCACGAAAAAACCTAAAACATAGAGCAATAAAATACTACAGAAAATCGCAGCGTTTTCCGGAAAAACCGTTGAATTTAAAATGCTCATAACTTCACTTCCTAGAATCCATTTTGGCTGATGTTTTTTTGAAATTGGGTGAAAGTGTGAGAGGAGCTCAGATATGTAATGTTTTGGGGCAAATTTGGCCTCCATATGCTACAGAAATAAAAAATCGCACCACTGTCTGCAAAAAAAACCCTGAAAAATTGCAGATTTTAAAACTTCAATATATTGACTTCTCGGACTCCGTTTCGGACGATTGTTTTTTTCAAATTGAGTTTTTTTCTAAAAGGAACTCAGATATACAATCTGTTTATGCAATTGTTTTACATAAATATACCAAAATTTTTTGGAATGTCACGACCCTCTTTTTTCTTCTCTGAAAAAATAATCTGCAAAAATAAAAAATATTTGTCCACAATCTCTGCCAAGGAAAGTGCTCTTATACCACTTGTTAAGAACCTGAATTGATCTACAAATATAATTACCAAAAATACTAAATACACAATAGATCCATAGAGCAATATAGAAGAACAATATAGAATAACAATATGCAAAATTTATTTTATTACCATCAAACCTTTGAGGTAGGACAACACCGTACAATGGATCCTATTATGGAAGGGATCCTCTCATGTTCACTTTCCCCTTCGAGGGGGTATCCTCCTATTGATATACAAATCCAAATACAATACTTTCTTCATGTCCCATTACATTGCTTGAACCCCTTTATATAGTGCTACCATCACCTAAGAACATTATAGAGAAGGAATCTTCTAGAAGTAGAACCTTCTAAGAAGTCCTCTTACATTTATTATATATAAATACCTATTTATTATATCTAACTACCATAGTGGGCCTTATTTAATAATATAGTGGACCTAGTCCACCTTACATTGAGTGGTCTCCACTATTATCACTATGGGCCCTCTGGGGCCCCACTACTACCTCTCTAGCTACCTAAAAAACTTCCATTCCTGGAAGTATAGGATTGCACTCATTCTTGAAGAGAATGACCGAGCAAGATTCATTAAATAATATGTACCAAAAACTATCGATGTTATAGCTAAAGAAAAACACCAAAAGGAAACAGTTAGGGCCAAAATAATCATTGCAAACTCTATTAAAGATCACTTGATTCCTCAAGTGGCTTCAAAGAAAACTCCAAAATAAATGTTTGATGCCCTAACCATAATGTATGAAGGAAAGAACATTAACCGGAAGGTAAATCTAAGAACTCAAATCAAAATTGCAAGGATGCAGGAAGGAGAAACAATTCAGAAATATTTCTCTAGAATATCACAATTCAAGGAACAACTAGAAGAAATTGGTGATACTTTAGATGAAGATGAACTCATAATGACAACCCTTAATGGTCTCAAAATACCTTGGGATGCGTTCATTCAAAATATTTGTGCCAGAAAGGAGAAATCACATGTTGGCCCTTGACCAAGTTTTGGGAGATTCTTGGTCATGTTGACCTATTTTGGGACATCGACAGCCTGTCGAAGGAGGAGCACAAGACAAAGTAGATATAAATTAAAATCACGGGATCTCGACCCCTTTTTGGGTTTTTGGGATTATGTAATGGGATTGGGATATCAGCCTATGGGTTTACCCATGTTTAGGCCTATTTTGTAATATATAAATAGACGCTTAGGCTAGATAGAAGGGTGGTGGTGCATCTATGTGATGTGAACGTATGCTAAGTGCAAGTAGAGTCCTATAAGTGCTTTATGCATGACCATAAAGAGACTTGCAGAGCTAAGTGTAGGTCCTTGTAGAATATTGTCGAAGGCTTAGTGCTGTAACACAAGGAAGAAGGATCTAGCAAGTTGCACATATTTTCTATCCTATGCAGAGTAGGGTTTTGAGGCTCTGTGCTTGTAACCGATTGAATGAAGACAATAAAGAAGAAGAGTTGGTGGACGTAGCCCTAGGGTGGGGGTGAACCATGTAAAAAATGTGTTGTTATGATTTGTGTTTGTCTTAATGTGTTTATGAATCTCTTGCTAAGTTCTTTCATAGGGATAGATAAGCATGTTCATGCTTTGTTCTAATGATGTGTAAGAATGTTAGATCTGATTTCTATGAATGTGCTTAGTGTTTGATCTATTGGATATGATCTATTCACCTTTTCTAAGTTCTTAAATACATTATATTAGTGTGAATGTTGCAATGCTCTGTCTTCTCTACGATGTAGATATTGGTTGTATAATAACAAATTGATGTTGCTAAGTGCCTTGTTAAGTAGTACAATCACATATTTTTGTCCCAGCAAAGGTTGCAAACACTTGAGTCTCGCGACCACCCCTGTCTCTACCTTGGGTGAGACTTCATCTACTTCGTAGGTGTTGTTGAAAGGGTCAGTAGTTAGGGCTTTGTTGGTGCGTTGTTGTAGCGTTGAACCCTGAGTCTACCCCTGTGCCAAAAAATGGTTCTGTTGCTGGCACCTGAAACTGTGATTGCTGGGAACTGAGAGACAAGGATCTTTGTGCCAAGATTTTTCCTGAAGTTGTGAAATCTTTGTACATAGATTTGTCTCTCTAGTGCACAGTATTCTACTTGATTTACAAGCTCTGTGCTAAAAGAAAGAAGCCCGATCTGAAGAAAAGAGGTCGGATATGAAAGGGAAGAGGTAATATTTGAAAGCTTTGTGCTCTAATAAAGGTAAACGTGAGAAGTTATGATTGAAAGAGGTAAGATCTGCAAGCTCTGTGCTTTAAGAAAGGTAAGAATATTGAAAATTTTTAGATCTGAAATCTTTGTGCTCTGTAGAAATAAGATAAGCGAATTTTTTTGTTTCTAGAGTATGGATCTAGGTATGTTTAATAGAGTCTATCCTAGCTTGAAAACTAGGGCACTAATAGATGAAAGAAGGTTTGATATGAGTAGATCTGATAAGAATAGTGAAATATATGTTATACCTATGCATAGAAAGAATGTTTGGACTAACAAATGGATGCAAGATCCTAGAGAGAATTTGTTGCAAGTTATCTCCTATGATCATAGTGTACATTATAGGAGAAGTTGGGGATCATTTAAAAGAAAGAGAGGATTAATCCTCTATTATAGTTGCAGAAGACCGAGACATATTGCTAAGAAATGCCCTGGGAAAAGACCTAGTTATATTTGTTGTAAAGCTATGGACCATGAAGTGTTGGATTGCCCTAGAATGATTGCAAAGCTGGAAGAAATAAATATGAATAAAGAAAACCCTAAGGAATATCCAAAAATGGCAGAACCCTAGAAAGAATCAGAGAAAGTATTACTGCAAATAAACGAAACCTTGAATGAGCATTGACATGTCAGACTATCAGAGATCTTCAAGGAAAAAGAATGCATTGAAGTTATGAGCTTCGACATTGACTGTATTTTGGATGAAGAAACACATGTGAATATCATGACAAAGAGAACTTGGGAAGCCATAGGGAAGCCTGCTACGATCCCTTCATTAGGAGGAATAGGACCATTCAAAGGAAAGTTGATAAACCTATGTGGGAATATTGCTCGCATACCTATGAATGCTAATGGAACTTCGATAGAAGAATATTTTGAGATTATTAACTTTATTGAAGACAATGCCCCATTTACCATGTTACTAGGAAAACCTTGGATTGATAGAGATCAAGCCAGATGAAAGGAAGAAGAAGAATTTTTGAAGCAGAAGAAACAAGAGTTAAAAATTTCATGACCAAAAGGATTGCACACTTGATTAAATAATAGGAGGGTAGATCGAAGCTATTTAACACTAGCAACCCAGATGTTGAAGCTGAGAGAACACTAGATGTTGATACTGAGAGGGGGGTGAATCAGTATCAAGTACAATTTAAAACCTTTTTTAACTTATACTTAAATCATTCAATTATATCCAATGAGCAATGAACAATAGTATAAGAGTTACACCAATGCACCACAATACACCATGCACAATATATGAGAAATAATCAATAGTTATTGTTCAGGGGAAGTAATGACTTCCAAAGGTAGCTACAATGTCCAAATGTAAAGGGATGGATAAACCTCTAAGAGGAAGATAAAATTCTCCATTATCAAGAGAGAGTTTAACTCTCCATTCTTTCCCCTTCCTTCCACCCAAGAATATATGAGAGATAATAAAACTTTTACACCAAATCATCACCATCAACCAATCATCACATAGAACCTGATAATGCTTCCTGAGACTTCTTCAATTTCTGCAATTATTCAATTCTTGGAGTACTCTGATCCTATAGATAGCAATACTCAATGTATTCTCTGAAACTCCTCCAAGTTTCACTCCTTGAATCCTCCTCAAAAAGAAGTTATAGAAAGAATGGTAGACATTATTCAATTTTGTTCTATTCAGGAGAGTGAACTTGCACAGAATGCCCCGCGCTCAATATTTAACATTCGATTCTAAAAATCACACAAAAGAAACTAAATTCTGTACTCTTTCCAATTAAATTCGTCCCATTTCATTTGTATTCTCGATGAATAATTTATGATTGTTTTACCCAAAACACCTGTTTATTGAATAGCTTCAGGACTAGTCACAAACCCTATCTTCCATAGAGTGTATCTCCATAATTTTAGTGAATCAAGAGCTTCGATTTTTACCACAGGTACCTTGATATTTCTTCTAAATACCATAGCAATTTAACCATCTGAATCATTCTAGAAAAAACGTTATAGAAAAAATGGTAAGATGACCTGAAAATAACATACCTTAAAACACATCACCAAAAGACTTCATCCTCCCTTGAAATCTGGCCTTCTTTACTTATGATTTCCTCTGAAATTCAACTTGTATCAAATGAATGTATAATTATGTGTATTTATACCATTTATGTCACTTCCTCTTAAAATTAGGTCCGACTTGACACTTTCTTATTTTGTAATTCTTTTCTTTAATTATCTTCAGGGCCTACATGTACTTCCTTCTTAAATTCACTTTGTCATCTTCAAAAATTCATTTCTCCTCAACCATGAGGATCCACGTGACATGCCATATAACACTGGAGAGAACATGATGTATACTATCCATCCATGGGTGTTGTATATGCATGTGCATTGTCCTTCATTTCCAAATACCTTCATCAATCTTGCGGTCCAAAACCCATGACTAGGGTTGACATCAATGACAACAACCAATCTTCCAACAATCTCTCCCTTTGTCATTGATGGAAAAACTCATGCTCCCCCTATCATCATGATCCCAATTTCTCTCCCCCTTTGACATCAATGTCAAAAGGTGGGGCTTCTCCCCTTGAATTTAATGGCAAAAGGTAACCCTCTTCTTTGGGGTTGCTCCCCCTGAACATATAGCACTTAATAACACTTCATTTTTATGGTCTCTTTCTTCCTTGGAGATTTTTCGTGGTTTTAGGACATATATGTTACTTGTTCTTCTTGTTGCAGTTGCAACCAATCTTCCTGAGTTATTTTCTCTAATTTTACATTTTCGGGAGTCAAACGTAAGAGTGTATCCTTGATCACACATTTTACTAACATTGAGTAGATTATGCTTCAAGTCTTCAACCAATAGGACATTATTTTCTTTTACATTTTTTCTTCCAAGATCTACTACACCTTCTCCAAGTATTTTGGTAGATGAGTCATCTCCAAATGCAACATTGCCACCCTTTCTCTTCTAGTTGATGAATTTGTCTTGATCCTCGGTCATGTGTGAAGAACATCCATTGTCTATGTACCATTCATCTTCTTCTTTACATTCTTCAATGGTCAGTGCTATTCGACAATCTTCATTCTTTGTAATCTCTTTCCTTCTCCATATTGTGGTTGGAATAGGTACATCTTCATTCATATATCTGCAATCTTGTGCTTTGTGACCAAGATAATTACATTTTTAGCATGCAATATTTTTTTCCATCAATGGGGAAAATGAATTTTAACTTCTATTGACAAATCCACGATTATTTCCATATCTTCTATTAACACCATTCATGTTTCTTGTGTATGTGTTCCTTTCATTGATTCTGCAATTAATTGCCTTATGTACAAAAAATTTTCAAGTATAAAAATGACCAAGAAGGAAATTTTGATACCTTGGAGTAAGTGGGCTTCTTTGTGATGTAGTCCATATGGGTTCATGATCTATTCTTCTGTAGTTTCCTTCATACTGATTGAAGATTTTTTGATTCCTGAAGGTAGGAGGTCTTCTTGGATATTCATCTCTTTTGTAATCATTCCTTCTTTCTGGTATCCTGGTCCACTTCTCATCAACTGTCTGTGTATCTCTTTCTTCAACCTTCTTGTTGGTATTTTCATCTTCTTTGTATGAAGTTTCACCCATGCATCCAAGATGTGTTAAGTCTTTTGGCACTTGAGAGTTTCTTAAGCTCTTCCTCAATGAGACAAATTCTTGTTCAAGGTTCTCACAATCTTCTTCTTTCTTCATCATTTGGACATTCCTTACTTCTCCTATTCTTCTTTCTTCTTCGAGTAGAGTTTTCAAGGAAATAGCTTCTTCTCTTAGTTTCTCAAAGTCTTCTAATTGTTTCTTCAAGCTTACAACTGTCTTTTCACAACTACCCAATTCACTTCTTAGTTTTCTTTGTGTGTCTTTGAGCTTGCTATTTTCAATCTCAACATGCTTCAATTTTTTAAGATTCTCATATTCTTGTTGAATATTTTTTTCTTCATGATTTTCTTCTTCTTCATTGTAATTTTCTTCTTCATTGTCATTTTTTCCAATCCTTGGATGAGGACATTCAAATTCAACATGACCCACTCCTTCACAATTAAAGAAAAATAACTGACCCTTATTTTCTTATTTGAAATCTAAGATGTTGTAATTTGCTTCAAATTCTTCTTCTTCTTCTTCTACTTCTTCCCTTACATAAAGGTCTTGTAGCTTGTCCAAAATCTCTTTTGATGATGCACATGATCCCACCTTGGATTTCACTGAATCTTTCAATCCATCCAGGATGGTATCTATTGCCAATTTGTTGTTCCTTTTTGCTTCCTTTTGAGATGTAGACCTTGGTTTCTTCAAAGCATTGTATCCTGAAGCAACTGAGAACCAAAAATCCACCCCAAGAGCTTTCAATTAAGTTTCCATTCTATTACTCTAGTATTCAAAATTGCTTCCATCAAATGGTGGAATCCCATTTGGAATTTTTTCTTCCATTTCTTCTTAGGATCTTCCTTCCAATGGTTAAATTGTACTGAAGGTAACCTGATCTAATACCAATTGTTGATACTGAGAGGGGGGTGAATCAGTATCAAGTACAATTTTAAAAAAATTTCAACTTATACTTAAACCATTCAATTATATCCAATGAGAAATGAACAATAGTATAAGAGTTACACCAATGAACCACAATACACCATGCACAATATATGAGAAATAATCAATAATTATTGTTTAGGGGAAGTAATGAATTCCAAATGTAGCTACAACTTCCAAATGTAAAGGGAGGATAAACCTCCAAGAGGAAGATATAATCCTCCAATATCAAGAGAGAGTTGAACTCTCCATCCTTGCCCCTTCCTTCCACCTAAGAATATATGAGAGATAATAAAAATTTTACACCAAATCATCACTATCAACCAATCATCACATAGAACCTGAAAATGCTTCCTGAGACTTCTTCAATTTCTGAAATTCTTCAATTCTTGGAATACTTTGATCCTATAGATAACATTACTCAATGTATTCTTTGAAACTCCTCTAAGTTTCACTCCTTGAATCCTCCTCAAAAAGAAGTTATAGAAAGAATGGTAAGATGACCTGAAAATAACATACCTTAGAACACATCACCAAAAGACTTCATCCTCCCTTGAAATCTGACCTTCTCTACTTATGATTTCCTCTTAAATTCAACTTGTATCAAATGGATGTATAATGATGTGTATTTAAACCATTTATATCACTTCCTTTTAAAATTAGGGCTGTCCTGACACTTTCTTATTTTGTAATTATTTTCTTTAATTATCTTCAGGGCCTACATGTACTTCCTTCTTCAATTCACTTTGTCATATTCAAAAATTTATTTCTCCTCAACCATAAGGATCCACGTGACGTGCCATTTACCACTGGAAACAACATGATGTATACTATCCATCCATGGGTGTTGTATATGCATGTGCATTGGCCTTCATGTCCAAATACCTTCATCAATATTGTGGTCCAAAACCCATAACTAGGGTTGACATCAATGAAAACAACCAATATTCCAACACTATTTGATCCACAGAAGACTGAAGTACCTACCCCAGACAAAGAAGGAGTATTATCTAGGAACCCTAGGGAAGAATATAAACATCGTGAAGTGATTATGACCAAAGGAGATAATAATCAGAATGGAAAAAGAACTATCGAGATGAAGCTCACTGGAAAAAAAGGCTAGAAAGCTAAGTAAGAAGCGATCTAAGTTTGAATAGTTGAAGAAGGGTTTAGAGGGAACTTCGCAGACAAAAAAATTGTAGAATGGGAGCTTCATCGGGATATCAGAACAATGACACATGGCACTTCGCCATGACGAAGCAATATATCTGTTGGGGACATTATAACCATTCGATCGATGCTCTAAATGGGAAGAAAGGCAATTATGGTTCGTCACTAGACCGTTGGACCGTGCCATACGAACCAAACATGAGTTAGTGGAGGCTAATACCCGTTGCAAGAGGACCATTGTCAAGTTCCCTATTTATCCCGTCATTCCATGCACTGAGAACACTTTTTCTAATTGAGAATTCGAGCCCATAGACTAAGTCAAGTTTACATAGTGATCATTAGACTCTTTCTCTATATCTCAGTACTATGTCTAAGTTGTTCCCCGAACTCGTGATTTTTCACCCTAAGTGCATATGTCGGAAGAATTGAGCGCCACATAGAAATTTGTTGAAGAATTTTTGATATAATTGATGAATAAGAAATTCATGTCGATGTCTGAAGGTATCCAGGCTTCATCCACAAGAACAGTGCAAGCGTCTTCGTCCACTGCTCGAGTCGGACCATCCCGACCAACTGATGAAAAATGAACCAAGCACAGGGATGATTTCACAAATTCTAAGTTGATTCTAAGTGTTTTACCTGCCCACCTACCACCTCTGAGTGACACAATCAATCAATATAGTGTTCCCAGATATTTTGAGTATGCTTTGGTCACTACGTACCTCCCAAAGGGGATACGCACAGTTCACGCAGATCAAGAAAAGATTGCAATGTTGAAGTTTAGCGACTTCAACCTTAGCGATAGGAAGGCCTACAACATGCTCGCCCCACATAAGTACCTGACCAGAAAAAAGGGAAATAATTCGAAGATATTTCCCTAGTCATGGACTATGAACCTCGCGCAGTCCACATTACTCAATGTCATGAAGATTCCTCACTTTGGAAGGCACCAATAAGTGAATGCATGCATCAAGATATTGCTATCCTATTACCATGATAGATACTTGTGGTTAAACCACCGTATAATAGTGGATCCGACATTGATCAATCAGATCATAGGGCTGAGCATGCAAGGACCCAACGCATAGGATTTCTATCATGGAAAAGCCATGGACCGTCCTCTCACACAAAGGATCAAGGACACCTACGACGATGTCAAGAAGGGAACATGAGGATATAAGGTAGCCTTTATCTAGAGAGGTGCAGTGTGCCTAGTCTATCAATTAATCACAGGAAACTTAGTCCGCAAGAACTGACCCACCCAAGTGACTGGTTTTGTAGTTGACCTCAAAGGGAAGTGCGCGGGGGGCCTACAAATGAATTGGGCAAAGTACCTCATGAACCAGTTGGAACTAGACTACAGGGAAGCGCAAGACTAGGGATATGAGTTCCACTTCAGTTGGCTTCTAATCCTGATCTCTTTCATCGCATGGGAGATGTCGGAAGGTGCGACCTTCTTGAACATCGAGCCCTTTGAAACTCTGGCCACGAAGTTTGACACAATGTGGTATTCCAGTGACATCGATAAGAAATGGTAGTCAAATGTCATGTGCCATACCTATTACAACTAGTTGAAGGTAGCCATATAGTCCGCGCCTCACATAAATCAAAATACTTTACACAGGTTTTGGCCTTTAATGAAATTCAATGCGGACCGCCATTTTATTTACATCACAGCACGTGCTGACGAGCACAAGAAATAACTTTAGTCCTATTACAAGCTAATGGAGGAGGACCTGGTGGATATCACCAAAGACTGGTTGGTGGACCTCCTCATTCCAGTAGACCCTACGAAGATATCCGATATAGAAAGTCCAGAAGCTGCACGGATGCACCTGGACCTAGCAAGATAAAGAAGACCGAAGAGGTCCATGATTTAGACAACACATTTGCAAACACTGCTTCCATATCTGCTGAGCAAGGAGGATATGGTGGAGAGATAGATGGCACATAAGTGGAACAAAAGAAAGGGGAGGTTACACCACCTAGATACAAGGAGGACCCCTCGAATAAAAGGAAGGTTTCCCCCCTGAATCCTTCTTCCCAGAAGAAATCGAGAGAATCTATGACCAAAATGAAGACTACTCTCACCTCAGATGACTTCAATTTCATTGTATTAGCACTGAACGATTCTTCGTTGGAGATAACAGAGAAGCAAGAGGCTCAGTAGGAGGAGATATACAATTGAATTAAGGTTGAATTCCAAGGAGTACAACAAGAGCTTTAGTCCAGCCACATAGTCTCCACTGCACCTCTGCCATTGGAAACACCAAAAATGGGAGATGAGTTAGCTCAAATCCACCAAATTGTTGACATAGTCTAAGCTCACCTTCAATGATCCAAGGAGGAAATAGCACAAGCCACCAAGGATTTAGCACAAGTACAAGAAGACCTTCTAGAGCAACGCAGTGCTGCAAAATGGGAAAATATTTCTCTCCAAGAAAAGTGGGATGAAGAAAAAGTCCAACTACAGAAAGAAAAGGAACAGTTGCTCATGGAGAAAATCAAAGTAAAGGAAAGGGTCAATAGAGAATTTCTCTCTGTGACAGTCGTCGAAGTGAATGTCGAAGAGAGATTCCCACAGCAGGTGGCACAACTTGAAGAAGTGATTCAACAACTACAATAACGCATAGCAGATTTGGAGCTACATGCAGTGCTTGAGACCCCGCAAGATGTAAGAGACCAAAGGGAAGGAATTTCTCGGAGTGCAGTTGAGAGATTTAAGGCTCTTGCTGAGGAGTGAAAGTAGTTGAGTAATCATAGGGCCGAAACATTATATAATCTCGCCGAGAATATGGAATTGCAGGCACTAGAGTCGCAACTCTAGGAAGTGAAGCAACACACAGACACACTATGGGTGCAACTGAAGGCCCTGTCAGTTGTATACAGAATGAAGAGATCTCAAGAGTAGTGAACCGCCCAACAAAAAATCCATAATATCTAGAGGAGAATTATGGAGATAACTCAAGAACTCCAACTGGTACAATATAATGCCTATCAGTTGTTTACAGAGATAGAAGGCTAGGGAGCAGAACTCGAGGAGGTTAGCACCACGACAGAACAATGTCTAGAAGGACCTGTGAATGATGTAGCCATTCAAGAATTTGTTGAAAAAGAGCGCATAGCACAACAACAAGTCGAAGCAGCTCGAGCCAAGATCGAGGTTTTCGAGGAAGAACTAGTCAGATCAAAGTGACTCGGGATGAGTCACAGGTGAGTGTTGGGGGCCTGTTGGCCCTTGACCAAGTTTTGGGAGATTCTTGGTCATGTTGACCTATTTTGGGACTTCGACAGCTTGTTGAAGGAGGAACGTAAGATGAACTAGATATCACAAGATCTTGGCCCCTTTTTGGGTCCTTTTTAGGTTTTTGGGATTATGTAATGGGATTGGGATGTTGGCCCATGGGTTTGCCCATGTTTAGGCCTATTTTTTAATATATAAATAGATGATTAGGCTATATAGAAGGGTGGTGGTGCATTTATGTGATGTGAATGTATGATAAGTTCAATCAGAGTTCTGTAAGTGCTTTGTGCATGACTGTAAAGAGACTTGCAAAGCTAAGTGCAGGTCCTCATAGCAGATTTTGGAAGGCTTAGTGTTGTAACGCAAGGAAGAAGGATCTAGTGAGCTGCGTAGATCTTTTGTCCTGTGCAGAGTAGGGTTTTGAGGCTCTGTGCTTATAGCCGATTGATTGAAGATAATAAATAAGAAGAATTGGTGGACATAGCCCCAGGGTGGGGGTGAACCATGTAAACATTATGTTGTTATTCTTTTTGCTTGTCTTAATGTGTTTATGACTCTCTTGCTAAGTTCTTTGATAGGGATAGATAATCCTGTTCATGCTTTGTGCTAATGATGTGTAAGAATGTTAGATCTGATTTTAGTGCTTGATCTACTGGATCTGATCTATTTACCTTTGCTAAATTCTTAAATACATTAGATCAGTGTGAATACTACAATGCTCTGTCTTCTCTGCGAAGTAGATATTGGTTGTATAATAACAAACTAACATTGGTAAGTTCCCTGTTAAGTAGTACAATCATAGATCTTTGTACCAGCTAAGGTTGCAAACACATGAGTCTCACAACCACCCCTACCTCTACCTTGGGTGAGACTTCATTTGCTTTGCAGGTGTTGCTTAAAGGGCTGGTAGTTAGGGCATTGTTGGTGCAATGTTGTAGCGTTGAAACATGGGTCTGCCCCTATGGAAACACTACACTTTGACAGTCTTTGGGAAGAATGTGTTCAAGAAGCAAGAGTAGTTAACCGACAAGAAGTACTATCAAGAGATGAATATCAAGCCCTATATTCTCATACTAAAGGAGGAAGGAAGAGGTCTCACTTCTAGAAAGAAACTCATAAACATAAGGAGTCTCACTCCCCAAACAAATTCAAACATAAAGAATCTCACCCTCCAAGGAGATTCCAGAAGTTTCTAAAAGGCCAAAGAAGAGAAAATGATTTCTCATCCTATCAATGTTACCATTGTGACAAGATGGGACATATTGCTAAGAATTCTCCATCTAGAAGAGAAGAATACAAGAAGAGAAACAAAAGGCACCATGCCCATATAGTTAAAGATGAAGAGCCACCCACAAAGATGATAAAAGAACAGATTAAAGACTATGTCTTAATCTCTTCCCTCTCAGGATCAGTGTCACCTAGTGAGGACACTTGGCTCATATATAGTGGTGCTTCTAAGCACATGATAGGTCAAAGAGACATTTTCTCTTTCCTTACAAAAAATAACTTTCCCTATAAAGTTACACTTGGAGATGATTACCAGTACCCTATCAAAGGAGTAGGAGAATCAAATTACAAACTTTATTTAGGGACCCCAATGAATATGAAGGATGTACTATATGTACCGAGTTTGACAAAAAAATACTTTATATTTCAACTTTATATAATAAAGGCTTCAGATTTTCTTTCATAGATGGAGAGGTTCTTATGTGGCCCAAAGGAAAACCCATAGAAGAAGCTATTGCTATTGGAAAAGAATAAGGTGGCTTGTATAAGCTAAAAGGTCACTCATAAGCAACCTTGAATCATTCTATTGATAATCCATGTGAACTTTGGCATAAAAGAATAGCTCACATCAACTACAAGGCATTACCATATGTAAGCAAGGCAATGACTTGTCTACCAGAATTCAAGGCTGACCATGAAGGTGTGTGCAACATATGTGCACAAGGAAAGAACATCAAGAACTATTTCCCAAAGAGAGACAGTAAAGTAGAAGGAGTCCCAGAGCTTATTCACTCAGATGTATCTAGCCCAATGCCATCAACCTCCATTAGTGGGTATGTATACTGTGTGTCTTTTATTCATGATTATTCTCGCAAAACTTGGGTTTACATTTTGAAATCAAAAGATGAAATGTTCGGTAAATTCAAGGAATTCAAAGCCTTGATAGAGAATATCTCTAAAATAAATATCAATATACTCAGGTTAGATAATGGAGGAGAATACACCTCAAAAGAGTTTGTAAAATTTTGTAAAGATGTCTAGATCAAGAGGAAGCTCACCACTCCCTACAATCCTCAACAAAATGGTGTAGCAGAAAGAAAGAACAGAACTATAATGGAAGCAGTGAAGACTATGATCCATGTTCAAGATCTTCCAATGCAATTATGGGAATAATCAACAAGAACAACAGTGTATGTACATAACAGATTATCCCATAGTTCACTTGGGTTCAAAACTTATGAAGAGATGTTCTCCGAAAATAAACCATAAGTAATCCATCTCAAAATATTTGGTTTTCTAGTATTTGTACACATTCCTAAAGAGAAGAGAACCAAGTTGGACCCTTCAGGAAATAAGGGAATATTTATTGCATACTGTGAGGTCTCTAAGGCCTTCTGAATTTATTGTTGGATTATTGAGAGGGGGGTGGGTGAATCAATAATAGAGAAATCTAATCCTTTTTAACCATATAAAATAAGTTTTATATCAATGTAACATTATCATCCAATAATTTTAGAGTAAATAAGAAATGAAAAAATGAACAATCATACACATACATAGTACACCAGTGTTTTACATGGAAACCCAAATCGAGAGAAAACCAAAAAATGCTTTTTCTTATATGTCTTGAAGAATTACATTCATTGGAAGCACCAACTTCCTTTGTTTTCCAGCTGCAACTAGAAGGAGGCTCCAAGCCCTTAGTTTCTCAGGCTACAATCTGAGGGAATCTCCAACTTCCCAATTCTACGGATACAACCATAAGGAGGCTACAACCCCCTATGTTCTACGGCTACAACTGGAAGGTGGCTACAACCACATGTCCTTGCCCCATCCAACCACCCTAACGTAGAAGTATAATGATGCAACCACTGTCACACTATCACTGTGAGATATACCACTGTACAACTATATCAACCTGTACCACTAACCTACAACCAACCTGTACAACTTCCCTGTAATCAATATGCACCTAAACTGAACATGTATCAAACAAATACAATAGGTACATGACCTGTAGTGCTGCAACACATGTATGTACGTGTCCTGTCTATTATGAAGCCCACATATGTATGTGACCAAACTGTTATGCAAGCTATGCATGCCGTTTGAAAACTAGGGTTTTCTTTCTTCTGAAAACTTCTAACCTGTTGACGGGCGAAATTGACCGTCCGTCAACTGAGAGAGTGGAACCAGTCCGGGGTTGTCTAATAACCCAAGTTGTTTGGAATGAACCACCCTGACGGGTTTAACGGCTCTGTTAGCTTTTCTAAGGTCCTAATAAAACCAAAGAGAAAACTAATCTAAACTAACTAATCTAACTAAAACAAATAAAACAAACTAAACTAGCTAAAACTAAATAAAACAAATTAACTAAAAAAAAACTAAACTAACTAACAATAACTAAAATGAACTAATCTAACTAATCTAATTAAAACTAACTATTAAACAAACTAACTAATCTACTATTTCTATATATATAAACTACTAACTGAAATATAACTTATTTACAAAATATACAATATCTACCAAATACAGATTTAAATAAAACCTGGAAAACTCATTCACTTTCTGCCCTAAGACAGAGAAAGATATTTTTGTTGATTTTATGATTTTATGAATAAGAAATAAAACTTACTGAAATTAAACAATCTAATATACTAATTCTACCTATAAATCTAACTAAACTTATATCTAAACTAAACTACTAATAAATACAGTAAACAAACAAATGACAAACTGACCTGGAAACGCTCCATATTTGTCCTGTGTATGATGACTTCGAAGCTGGTCGGAGGAAGGAAACTCACACCGGATGATCTAGAAGCTTCTCGTAAACGATAGCTGCAATGCTCTTTGAGTTTATTTACAGGACAAACAAGACATAAAAAATCATAACAATTATAAGATTTATAAATTTCTGCAATAAGGTAAACCTGTTATGAAAAAACTTATACTTAATAATTCAATTGATGAAGAAGAGAAATCTGTCATTCACAAATTGAATCAAGAAATTGCTATGTTTTTTAAACACTGGAAGAAATCAGATATGGATTATATTGATTAAATCATATCATTTGCAAAAGACTAAGATAACTAAAGTAGTCATTAACCAAATGCAAATTGATACACATAAACATGAAACAAAACATTGATATTATGAAAAGCTAAAGCTGTAGCAGAACATCAAATTCTGTCTCAGTCTGTATTAAAATTCCATATCCTTGTTCTCCCATGAATGTGGATGATCCTTATTACAAAAATAATAAGTATTTATAAGTTTTTCCACAGGGAAAAAGTTCCCTGTGGAAGTTATCAAACTGTTTACATAATCTGGGAAGATATTCCCAAGATCAACTAAACTAGGAAATTAAAATGAAGCCAAAATATTTCAAATATCCTCTAAACTGCCCATCAAATCCCATGCAATTTCGAAATCACCTGAAAAGGACAAAAATGAACAAATTAGAATGATCTTTTATTAATAAAATGATAGAAAAACTAATTCTATAGACAAGCTACATAATCCTCTGATTCTATAGCTGGTCTAAAATAACACACAGAATCAGAAATAAAATTAATTGAAAATCTTTCAAAGAATCTAAATTCAATTACCATCCAATCACTATTTGAAAATGAATAATTAAATTTGAACTTGTTATAGCATTCAAAATCAAACAGGATCAGAATGAATACAGAGATAAGAATACTCTATTTCTTGTTACCAAAAATCGGGATAACAAAATCATAATCCATCATTTGTGAAGTTGTATCATATCCAATTTGAAACAGATGTAATCAAAACAAACTGTATGCAATTGTTTCATAACAAATAAAATTGAACATAATCGAAACAAATGGCAAGCAACTGTTGCGCTGCCTTTTTTACAGGAATATGAATTCGACAAGATCATACAACAAATCATAATAACTGTTTTGATTTAACAAACGACTGATGCCACAAGTAGATTCACTCGAGCTGGGTTTAGCATAGTCATTGCAAATCATAATCGTTCCGTGATTCGGGCGTATTTGCACAGGTTTGATGAGATCGTTATTTTTATAAAAATAGAGTAGTTCTTTCCAATTAAATTGAACAGAGTGGAACTCAATGATTTGTAGAATCATATGACACATCATATCGTAACAACTACACTGCTGAAATCATTTACGAATCATAACGAGATCATAATCGTATTCTAAATTGAGTATGAAGAAACTTCCTGTTCAAATGGGATACAAACCAATCCAGTCGAAAACAAACCATCAAACGATCGAATGAAATCCAAACTGAAACCAATCAAAATATCTATGAGTAAATCATACATCAAATCGAAATTTCATTTATTTTTAGCAAAGCAAAACAATATACATGATGAAAACGAATGACAGAGCCATTTTGAATGAGAGACAGAGCTATTCGAAATATCAAAATCCATACCTGTATAGCGACGAGACGACTTGACAGGTGAGAGGGAGTTCTGAAGAACAGATCTGAAGAAATGCATACAGACCCAAAACGCATGTTCCAGCCACTGAAAACTTGACCTGTAAAAAAAGATCTATATCTTTGTAGTGACTCACTTTCTGAGGAAACCACCCATACTGAAGGTGAAGGGGATAAAAAAGGTTCTGGGTTTTCAACGGTTTGATCTAATTCAAAACCGTTTGCCCATAATCGCTCACACAAAAACGTGACTCTGGGGCAATTACGGGGGCAATCTTAAGCAGTCTTCTCTGGCAAAAATGGAACCAAAACCGACTGTGAACACCATGGGGGTTCAATTTTCCCTTCAGGATCCAGGAGAGAACACACAGTGAGCTAGGCTGAGGGACAAGGGTTTGATCAGAGCAGGCTCAGAGATTTTCCCAAAAATCAACAGAGGTAACCCTGTAAAGAGGTAGGCATTAATGCAAAGTGTGCGAGGGTAGTAGAGCTTACTTCTGCCATGCGTAAGAGTTATTATGAAAGTACAACCGCCAATTTACATAGCTGTTCTACCCACTATAGCATAGTTTAACACTCATGTCACTTGCCCAACCAACGAAACAATGTTAAGTGTATAAACAATGCGTTCAATCAACGTTATACCAAAGTTTGAAACCATTAATAATACGATTCAAAACTAAAATCTTAACCATGCGCCATTGCATTGTAACAGCTCATATCCATCGTTTAACCAATGTGCCAATAGGTAATCATATAATCAACAAACCAATAGTTCTGAAAACACAAGACATAAATGAAAGATTTAACCATAACACCCATTGCATTTTCACGAAACCAAAGGTCAAGTAAATCAAAATAAAAACACAAATCCAAATATTAATGCGTTGAAAACTCAATGAAATCCAATCACACAATCAATATAAGAATGTCCAATGAGTATAGTTCGAAAGTTCTTCCAGCTACATAATGATAAACAAAAGGTAAGTGCAATAGGCATATCGATAAAAACATCATGACAGTTCAGATAGTGATCGAAATATGACTTCGAAAGATTAAGTTTTCACGCTTACAGTCGTGAAAACAAAATGAAAATAAGTGTGTAAATGTCACAAGAAATGAAAATGTCATTTATTTGAAAATTGCGACGAAAACTTGATGTTTGCAAGACATAGGTGTAGGCAGCTAATAGGATCATAAAAAAAAAAATGTGAGTTGGCTGCCAACAATGGTGACACACTGGTAGAAGCAGTTATCTCTGTATAAGGTACAAATTCAGACTAAGACAACAAAGATAATTTCAACTCAAAAATAACAACCAGAAAATTGTACAAACATCATCATTAATCATCTTTTCCAACAGTGTTTCAAAAGATGAAAACTGATAACAATTTTAAGATCAGTAAGTCACGATATTAAAGATAAAATCTCCAATACTTTTGGCATAGACACTGCTGCCAGTAGGTGTCCATAGCCTCAGCAGGGTTTCCATTTAACCCACTCTGACATCTGTATCCTGCCAAGAAGTTTTGGATCAGAACAAAGGACATTAAAGAGGTTTCTTTTTTGCAAATTTTCATATTACCCGACATTGCTTCGCTGCCAGCAGGCCTGTTCAGTACCCCGGTGAAGTTGTATTAGTGCCATGCATGCATTTACCCACTGCCAGCAGACCTGTTCAGTATCCTGATGGGTTTACAAGCACTTCCCACATCTCTTATTAATAATTTTTATTTTGTTTTTCTTTTATAGATATATAGCTGAGCGAGGTGACGTTGAAAATCTTGATATTTCTTTTTTTTTTTTGACCTCATCAGAATTTTTTAGCACTATCCTTTATTTAGCTCCAGAGATGTTTTATTTACAAAAACAACTTTCTAAGACAGGGAGACATCTTCTGAGTCATTCCTTTATGGAATAGAGACAGCGTAAAAAGATAATAGATGATCATGGAAATCTTTACTCAGAGATCGAAATCAGTTAACTTCTTTCAAACAACAGACTTTTCCAATACAAATATAAACTTCAGCAATATACCCTTGATGTTTGTACGAATTTTTCAGAGGTTATTTCAGTGAAGGAATTTTCCATTTCCCTTGTCTGAACAGTTCAAAAATTCAGGTATGTGTATTTCAACAACAAAAACTAGTAAGCATAAGGGAGAAATCAAAACACACCAGCAAAGAAAAAATTGGAAAGCAAAGAAATCTAAACAATAAAAACAAAAAACAAATATGCACAGAAGGTGCATCTGAAAACCTCATGCAACCAATCCCTTCAGAAACTGAAAAGTAGAAAAAAAAATCCTATTTGATGGAAAAGAAGTCCTACTCATGGTATCTTGGGTCAGGGTTGATTCAGATTCATTTATCTCTTTACTTTCCACTTAATATTTTCATGATGATATTGTGTTTTTGAAAATAAATGTTCAACTAAGAGAAAGGATCAAGGGGACTTCCCTGACAACAGCCGTATTATGGTTCTCGTGGTGCGCCCACTTGTGTTCATGACTGCATTATTGCAAAGAGAAATAGTGAGAAGTAAAACTGAAAGAAAACCTATTCCTAAACCTACCCTAACTATTAAACACATCAGGATACTACGTGAAGTCATGCTTCCAATGTAGCCATCGGAATAACTCTAATCCTGCAATGGAAACAAGATCAAGCGTTACTAATAAGAATGGTAATATATTAACAAATGATAGAAACATATCACACTTACCTTCATAATCATCATCTAACAACAAAGTAAGCATGATCTTACCATTCCCTTGAATATTCTTGTTGTACGAATCCTCCAACCATTGCGCAATCTTGTCGTGATAAGGGTCATAATGGCATGGGCGAGTGTAAGTAGTTTTGAAAAACTTGTCAGGATTATGAGGAAATGGAATAACCATCATCCAAGGCTGAAATGCCCCATCCTTCTGACAGTTATCTAAGTACTCATTAATTTCTTCACATGGAGGATCTAAAAGAAGCATGTCACGCCTACTTCCAAGATACTTGGGTAAAAAGAAAGCAAGCTCAACTTTGTCTTTATTATGAAATTTTTTCATATATGAATATTCAAGCCACTCTAAGATCCTGTCACAAAAATGGGGATGCAAACCATGACTTTGATGAAACAAATATATCAATGGAAAGCTCATCATAGGAGGATTCGTGCAATCGATTAGATCGCTGGTTTGAATGTTTCCTTCAATGCGATTGATCATTTCAAAATGTGAAGAATCAATATTAAGATTCGAGCTAAGAAAAGAACGAGTATGAAACTTAGAATGTTTGATCTCCATAAAATATAATGCATTGTCTTTTTCAACAATAAACTGTGTAAAATCATCTCGCAACATGTCATTTTCCCCTATGAGTGATGAAAGTGAACAAGAGTCAAATCCGGTTTTATCAATGTTATGGTCGGAATTAATTTTACCAAAATTTAACATATCGAAAGGATATGATTGTGGTGATAAAGAGTAGTATTTGTAGGTAGGGTGTCAAGTCCAACAGAGTCTAGGAATAGATCAGGATATAAAGAATAAAAGGAATCAGAAATAAGCAGATAAAAATAATCTCTTGAACTATGATACTCAACGATGGTATTCTCAAGACAATTCTCTTCACTTTCTTTAAAACTTTGTTTTGGTGACGAATTCCTCAACATAATACGATCATCTGGATTTGCCTTTTTAGATAATTCAAAATTTATGTGACCAACATCTAGTCTTTCCTGTGAACAAATGCATTTTGAGGATGAAGGTTTAAAGTTTCTTCTTCTAGTTTCATAACTTCTTCTCTAATCGGTTTCATAGGAGTACTAGAACATTCAAGAAGATTTTTGTTGCTTAAGTGTTCTTCAATGATTGATTTTAAATGTTGATTAGAGCATGAGTTACAAGAATGAGGGTATTCACCCTGAGCCAGAAACGAATCATCTTCCATATTAGTGTTAGATTGAAAATATAATGGTTCAAAGGAAAAACCGATTTGGTTGTCAATAAGAGCCTGATCAATAGATTCTACCTTCCTGGCTTGTTCAACATTATCGGAAGAATTTTTCTCTTCTTGCGAAGAAGATTATTCTTGCAGTTGAGTGATAGGATTTGCAATTGGTTCTTCATTCGTGATTGAACATGATTGGATGGAAAGTATGGAAGCATCGTAGAAGAGTTTTAATGCCAATGACATGTCATCGAGATTAAATTTACAGAGGATATGATAAACTCTTTTCAAAAAGTTTTCTAAAGATGGATCGTTGTTGATTAGCGAAGTATGAAATTCTTCACATAATTGATCAAAATCATAAATTTCAAAAGCATCTAGAAACTCATCTACAAATTGAAACCAATAAAAAATGTGACATGCTGGAAAGGATTCAAACCAATGTTTGATTCGACCTCTAAAAGTAAAAGCAAACAGTCTGCATAAAACTCCTAAATCTGAGATGTCATGTTTGATGCATTTGCACCAAAACTTGTTAAGGTGGTCTTTAGCAGGTATATTACCTTCACCATCAAAGGTGAGTTTGGGCAAGCGAGAGACTGTCTCGTTGGGAACATCGGGTAATGAGAAGTTGAAAGCATGTTCCAACACAATGATTTGGGGAGCCATGGGGGAAATTGAATACACTTAAAATAAAGGCTCCGACAAGGCCATCTTGTCAGTCGGCCCTCCTTCTAGCGCCATTTGTTGATGGGCGAAATTGACCGTTCGTCAACTGAGAGAGTGGAACCGGTCCGGGGTTGTCTAATAACCCAAGCCATTTGGAATGAACCACCCTGACGGGTTTAACGGCTCCGTTAGCCATTCTAAGGTCCTAAGAAAACCAAAGAGAAAACTAATTTAAACTAACTAATCTAACTAAAACAAATAAAACAAACTAAACTAACTAAAACTACATAAAACAAATTAACTAAAAACAAACTAAACTAACTAACAATAACTAAAACTAACTAATCTAACTAATCTAATTAAAACTAACTATTAAACAAACTAACTAATCTACTATTTCTATATATACAAACTACTAACTGAAATATAACTTATTTACAAAATATACAATATTTACAAAATACAGATTTAAATAAAACCTGGAAAACTCATTCGCTTTCTGCCCTAAGACAGAGAAACATATTTTTGTTGATTTTATGATTTTATGAATAAGAAATAAAACTTACTGAAATTAAACAATCTAATATACTAATTCTACCTATAAATATAACTAAACTTATATCTAAACTAAACTACTAATAAATACAGTAAACAAACAAATGACAAGCTGACCTGGAAATGCTCCAGATTTGTCCTGTGTATGATGACTTCGAAGCTGGTCGGAGGAAGGAAACTCGCACTGGATGATCCAGAAGCTTCTTGTAAATGATAGATGCAATGCTCTTTGAGTTTATTTACAGGACAAACAAGACATAAAAAATCATAACAATTATAAGATTTATAAATCTCTGCAATAAGGTAAACCTGTTATGCAAAAACTTATACTTAATAATTCAATTGATGAAGAAGAGAAATCTGTCATTCACAAACTGAATCAAGTAATTGCTATGTTTTTTAAACACTTGAAGAAATCAGATATGGATTATATTGATTAAATCATATCATTTGCAAAAGACTAAGATAGCTAAAGTAGTCATTAACCAAATGCAAATTCATAGACATAAACATGAAACATAACACTGATATTATGAAAAGCTAAAGTTGTAGCAGAACATCAAATTCTGTCTCAGTCTGTATTAAAATTCCATATCCTTGTTCTCCCACGAATGAGGATGATCCTTATTACAAAAATAATAAGTATTTATAAGTTTTTCCACAGGGTAGAACCTCCCTGTGGAAGTTATCAAACTGTTTACATAATCTGGGAAGATATTCCCAAGATCAACTAAACTAGGAAATTAAAATGAAACCAAAATATTTCAAATATCCTCTAAACTGCCCATCAAATCCCATGCAATTTCGAAATCACCTGAAAAGGACAAAAATGAACAAATTAGAATGATCTTTTATTAATAAAATGATAGAAAAACTAATTCAATAGACAAGCTACAGAATCCTCTGATTCTGTAGCTGGTCTAAAATAACACACAGAATCAGAAAAAAAAATTAATTGAAAATCTTTTAAAGAATCTAAATTCAATTACCATCCAATCACTATTTGAAAATGAATAATTAAATTTGAACTTGTTATAGGATTCAAAATCAAACAGGATCAGAATGAATACAGAGATAAGAATACTCTGTTTCTTGTTACCAAAAATCGGGTTAACAAAATCATAATCCATCATTTGTGAAATCGTATCATATCCAATTTGAAACAGATGTAATCAAAACAAACCGTATGCAATTGTTTCATAACAAATCAAATTGAATATAATTGAAACAAATGGCAAGCAACTGTTGCGCTGCCTTGTCTACAGGAATATGAATTCAACAAGATCATGCATCAAATCATAATAATTGTTTTGATTTAACAAACGACTGATGCCACAAGTAGATTCACTCGAGATGGGTTTAGCATAGTCATTGCAAATCATAATTGTTCCGTGACTCGGGCGTATTTTCACAGGTTTGATGAGATCGTTATTTTTATAAAAACAGAGTAGTTCTTTCCAATTAAATTGAACAGAGTGGAACTCAATGATTTGGAGAATCATATGACACATCATATCATAACAACTACACTCCCGAAATCATTTACAAATCATAACGAGATCATAATTGTATTCTAAATCGAGTATGAAGAAACTTCCTGTTCAAATTGGATACAAACCAATCCAGTCGAAAACAAACCATCAAATGATCAAATCAAATCCAAACTGAAACCAATCAAAATATCTATGAGCAAATCATACATCAAATCAAAATTTCGTTTATTTTTAGCAAAGAAAAACAATATACATGATGAACACGAATGACAGAGCCATTTTGAATGAGAGACAGAGCTATTCGAAATATCAAAATCCATACCTGTATAGCGACGAGACGGCTTGACAGGTGAGAGGGAGTTTTGAAGAACAGATCTGAAGAAATGCATACAGACCCAAAACGCATGTTCCAGCCACTAAAAAATTGACCTGTAAAACAAGATCTATATCTCTGTAGTGACTCACTTTCTAAGGAAACCGCCCATGATGAAGGTGAAGGGGATAAAAATAGTTCTGGGTTTTCAACGGTTTGATCTAATTCAAAATTGTTCGCCCAGAATCACTCACGCAAAAACGTGACTCTGGGGCAATTACGGGGGCAATCTTAAGCAGTCTTCTCTGGCAAAAATGGAACCAAAACCGACTGTGAACACCATGGGGGTTCAATTCTCCCTTCATGATCCAGGAGAGAACACACAGTGATCTGGGCTGAGGGACAAGGGTTTGATCAGAGTAGGCTCAGAGATTTTCCCAAAAATCAACAGAGGTAACCCTGTAAAGAGGTAGGCATTAATACAAAGTGTGCGAGGGTAGTAGAGCTTACTTCTGCCATGCGTAAGAGTTATTATGAAAGTACAACCACCAATTTACATAGTTGTTCTACCCACTATAGCATAGTTTAACACTCATGTCACTTGCCCAACCAACGAAACAATGGTAAGTGTATACACAATGCGTTCAATCAACGTTATACCAAAGTTTGAAACCATTAATCATACAATTCAAAACTAAAAGCATATGTTTAACCATGCGCCATTGCATTGTAACAACTCATATCCATCGTTTAACCAATGTGCCAACAGGTAATCATATAATCAACAAACCAATAGTTCTGAAAACACAATACATAAATGAAAGATTTAACCATAACACCCATTGCATTTTCACGAAACCAAAGGTCAAGTAAATCAAAATAAAAACGCAAATCCAAATATTAATGCGTTGCAAACTCAATGAAATCCAATCACACAATCAATATAAGAATGTCCAATGAGTATAGTTCGAAAGTTCTTCCAGCTACATAATGATAAACAAAAGGTAAGCACAATAGGCATATCGATAAAAAGATCATCACGGTTCAGATAGTGATCGAAATATGACTTCGAAAGATTAAGTTTTCACGCTTACATTCATGAAAACAAAACGAAAATAAGTGTGTAAATGTCGCAAGAAATGAAAATGTCATTTATTTAAAAATTGCGACGAAAACTTGATGTTTGCAAGACGTAGGTGTAGGCAGCTTATAGGATCATAAAAAAAAAATGTGAGTTGGATGCCAACATAACCTTGTGTAACTTCTTCCACGTAGATCTATAACCTGTCACTACATCTAGACTGTATCTATACCCTGTGCACGCATCCTCATACATATCTCTCTCTAGTCATGTGCCAAAAGTGTGTGTAATCATCAATAAGTATAATAACCCTCACATGATCTAGAATTCAAACCCTTTCTAATATTCAACCTCTCAATACATCAACCAAAACAAGCTTTCAACCATATATCACAAAAACCATTAGCCTTATGCCAAGAAATACAAGATGTGCCTCAACAAGAAGTATCGATGATAAATATACCAACACTGTATTTTTTTAGATCTGACTTATACATAAGATCCCATGTAGCCACTAGTCTTTCTAGGGAGAATCCTCAAATGTCTATAACCATTTATCATGTAGACATCAAAATCCAACTATTCATTGAAATAAGACATACCTTTTGAACCAATGGATAGATATGATGTATCTGAGCACTGTAGACCTTCTTGGGAGCTTGATCTCAGAGTCTAGAACCTATGCATATTCATATTCTCAAGTTTCCATGGCTTTAACAATATGTACGCACCCTAATAAACTGCCATCCCACATACGATTCAGTATGTACACACCCTAATACACTGTCAACCTACATACACCTCAGAAAATAGGGTTTTTTAGTATTCATTGTAATTATGAGAATTTCACCATCAACCCTTCATACTACCTCATAATTTTGCAACTTCATATGTGTTGGCATAGGGGTAGACTTGAGGTTCACTCCAAGAGTGCACCAACAATCCCTAGCTACTGGCCCTTTTAGCAATGCCTGCGAAGCAGAAGCAGTCTCACCCAAAGAAGCTATGAGGGGGTTGCAATAAAAAGATATCTACAACCAGGGGAATATCAAGTGGGTCTAGTAGAATAACAACATAATATGCACCGATCACTTATCAAGCTAGATCTCTCCTGCAAAGTTATAGATCTGATCTAACACAGAAATGTAAATAACAAGATAACATAAACAAAGATCAAAGCAACAATCACACATACTCAAGATGAGATATACGTGGTTCACCCTCTCTCTAGGGCTACATCTAGAGAACTATTCTTATAATTCATTAAGGTAAAGAATACAATTCTTGTCTGCATTCTCAGCTGGTAGATCTTCTTTCTTCTCTCTCTTTCTCTCCCCTCTCCTGTGCACCCAATTGTAGGACTTTATCTCCACACACAACTGAAGATATTACAATACCAGAAGGAGCTCTCTCTCAACACTTCTCTCTATCAATACAATAATCTCTCCCATAATAGAGCTATATCAACAACAATATCATCTCAATACTCAATGACCAACCCGACCCAGGTCCTCGTGACCTTTATTTATACATTACAATACCTCACCCACAACCTTAAGTCAAAACCTAAGTGCCAAAACCCTAGATACCAAAACCCTAGGTGTCTAAAACCTAGGTCAACTTGACCCACTTTTTCCAAGCTTTGCCAGCTTGCCTTCCCTTCCTTCTCATGCAGTGCTCCAAAGAATCCAACAGTAGATTTTTCCACTTTCTGAGTTGTCCTCGATCCATCTTCCTTGATGATATGTCATCCTCGATCTCCTCATCCAACGGCTTGCTTTTCCGCACTTCGCTCCATCTTTTCTTCTCTTCTACTCACATCGACTCAGTGACAGTCACTGTGTCTCCCGCGAAGCTTGATTTTTACCTTTTCTTCCTTGTACTTTTCTTCCTTCCATAACCAAGGGCCAATAGGCCCCCAACGCTCACCTATGACTCGTCTCGAGGCACTTCAGATATGGTTCCCCTGTTTTTCTTTGACTTGGATTGCACAATGCAACCTTTGCTTTCTGCTTTGTGCCTCCTCTCCCTTCTTGTGAAGACTGTCTTTTCTGTGTCTGGTACCCAGTTCCAACTGTACCTGGTACCTATAACCTTTTCTTCTTGGTTCTACTAAGAGATAGGAGGCAGCTGGTTGTCATAGTACAACTTTAGCCGACTTCCATTCACCAATCCTTCCTTCCATTTTCCATTCAATGTCTTCAGTTGCATAGCTCCTCCTTCTATAACATAGGCGATCTCATATGATCCTAGCCAATGCATTATGAACTTGCCAGGGTGTTTTATAAATTTACTGTCATACACCAACACTAAGTCAACTTGCTTGAATTCCTTCTTCTTGATATGTTTGTCATGATAGGTCTTCTCTCTTTCCTTATGAACTTGCTGATATAGAAGCACAAAGCATAAGCAGATCTTCCTACAAATATCAAAGAACTTAGCAGAAGAAGAAGTAAACACATTGAATCAAAGCACAAAGAATCACGCACAGATTTATGCGGTTCACCCCCACCCTAGGGATATGTCCACCAACTCTTCTTCTTTATTATCTCGGTCAAGCATTTATACCATAGAGCCTGAACAATCCTTACTCCACATAGGATAGAACATCTATGCAGCTTGCTAGATACTTCTTCCTTGCGCTTCAACACAAATACTTTCACAACCTCCTACAACAACTTGCACTTAGCTCTACAAGTCTCTTACAACCATGCACAGAGCATTTACAATCCACATCTGAACACATAGATCTAATTACTAGCACTAAGTCAGTAGCTCTCTTCTACCTTGCCTAGACATCTATTTATACATACAAAACTGGGCCTAAGCATGGGTAAACCCATGGGATGACATCCCTTTCCCATTACATTAACCCAAACCCTAAAAAGGGGCCCAAAAGTCAACTGAGATCTCATGATCTCTGCTTTTTCTTGCACGTTTCCTTGGATAGGGCATCGAAGTCCCAAAAATGGTCAAATATGACCAAGTATCTCCCACAACTTGGTCAAGAGCCAATAGGTCCCCAACACTCACCTGTGACTCATCCTGAGTCACTCAGGTCTAATCAATTCTGCTTCGAATGCTTCGCACTTGGCTCAAGCTGCTTCCACCTGCTATATTACAAATGCTTCTTGCTCGGCGAATTCCTGAATGAGTGCGGCATTCACCGAACCTTCTAGGCATTGTTGTGCTGAATTCATGACCTATTCTAGCTCTGTTCCTTGGTTCTCGATCTCTATAAATAGCTGACATGCCTTATCCTGCAAAGGTTGAATTTGTTGAGTTACTTCCATTACCTTGCTCTGGATTATATGGATCTTATATTGTGCTATGCGCTTCTCAGAATATCATTTCATTTTCTCTATGGGTGATAGGGCCTTCAACTGCACCTGTAGATTTTTAGTTTCATGCTTTTCCTCCTAGAGCTGTGACTCCAATTTGTGAAATCCAGGATTCTCGGTTAGGTTCTCATGTATCCACGCACTTCTACTACTTAATTGTTTTCATTCCTCAGTGATTTTTTTAATCCTTTCTACTGTGCTCTGGGCATTCATTTCTCGTTGGTCGCGCTCTTCTTGTGGGGTACTTGGTATGGTTTGAAGCTCTAATTCTATGACTCTTTGTTGAAGTTGTTGAATAACTTTAGCAAGCTTCATCACTTAGTGTTCTAAGGGTTCTTCTGCTTTCTTCTCTAAGCCAGTCACAGAGAAAAATGCTCTATTGACTACTTTTTTGATCCCGATATACTTCATGAGTAGCTACTCCTTTTCTTTTTGGATCTTCACTCTGTCTTCTTCCAATTTTTCTTGGAGAGAATCCCTCTCTTATTGCGCAGCTCGAAGCTACTCGATGATTTCCTCTTGTGCTTGCTTTAAGGCCTGGGTGGCTTGCGTGGTTTCTTTATGTGTTTTCCGAAGGTGTGCCTTGACTGTGGCAGAAATATTGTGGAGTTGAACTGGTTCATATCCCTCTTCTATTGTTCCTTCTGGTAGGGGTGCAGTGGAGACTACACGGCTAGACCGAAGTGGCTGCTGCACTCCTTGGAGCTCGCTGTCAATTCTGTTGTACAGTGCCTCTTGCTTGGCTTCCTCATTTTCTATTATTTCTTATATAGCTTCGTTCATAGTGGCGAGGAGGAAACTGAAGTCATCTGGGGTGAGCATGGTCTTCATCTTGGTTACAGGGGTTATAGGTTTCTTCTGGGAGAAAGGTTTTAGAGGTGAAACCTTCCTTTTCTTCAACGAGTCCTCTTTGTCTTCTGGCCTCTGTTTGATTTCTTCATCATTACCTTCTTGCTCAGGTGTAATGGATGCGGTCCTTATAGATCTACTATCTATATCCTGTATTTCCTCATCCTTCTTTGTCTTCGTTTTTTTCTTCGTCTTACTGGGCCCAGGTGTATCCTACGTAGCTTCTAGGCTGTCGATGTCAAATAACTATGTGGGGTCTACTGAAATAAGGAGGTATGTCGACCATTCCTTGGTGATCTCCTCCAAGTCTTCTTCTTTCATCTTATAATAAGATTGTAACTCCTCTTTCTTCTTATCAGTGCGTGTTGTTATGTAAATGAAGTGGTGGTCCACGCTAAACTTCATTAATGGCCTGAACCTAAAGAGGGTATTTGGGGTTATCTGAGGCTCAGATTGGATGGCGTGCTTCAACTGATTGTAGTAGACATGGAATATGGCATTGGATTGCCATTTTTTCCTCATATCATTCGAGTACCATAAGGTACTGAACTTCATGGCTAAGGGCTCAAAAGGGTCGAGGTCCGGGAAGGTTGCATCTTCCAGTAGCTCCCATGCAACAAAAGCTATAAGTATCAAGAGCCAGCTAAAATGGAATTCATACCCTTGATCCTGGGCTTCTCTACAGTCTATCTCTAGTTGATGCACTAGGTACTTTTCCCAGTTCATCTGTAGTCCCTCTACACACTTTCTTGCGAGGTCAACTACAAATTTGGATACTTGCGTGGGCCGATTCTTGCGAATGAGCTTCCCTGCAATCAATTGACATGCAAGGTGCACTATGCCACTCTAAATAGAGACTACCTTGTAGCCTTGTGCTCCTTTCTCAACATCACCATAAGCTTCTTTGATCTTCTGAGCAAGAGTGCGGTCTATGGTCTTTCCAGGATAGTAGTCATGGGGATCAGGGCCCTACATGCTAAGACCTGTGATCCTATTGATCAACACTAGATCAACTGTGATGCGATGGTTCAACCATAGGTATCCTCTGTGGTATCTCTCCAAGAATAACTTAACATAGGAATTGACTTCTTGGTGACGTCCGAAATGTGGGATCTTCATGATGTTCAATAGAGTGGACTGTGCATAATCCATTGTTGAGGGACGATCTTTGAGTTTTTTCCCTTGGTTCTGGTTAGGTACTTGTATGGGGAAAGTGTGTTGTATACTTTACGATCCCCCATGTTGAATTCATTAAACTTCAATGCTGCAATCTTGTCATGATCTGCGTGGACTACGCGTACCCCTTTCGGCAGGTACACGGTGACTAGAGTGTACTCGAAGTCGCACAGTATCTCTGTTGATCACACCACTCAGAGGTGGTATGTAAGTAGGTAGGATGGATGAAACCGACCTCGCATTGGCCATATCATATTTATGTTTGGTTCTGCATTCTATGTTGGTTCGAGATGTTCTTGCTCGAGCAGTTGACTGGGAGGCTTGCACTCCTCTCGTCGATGATGCATGTAAACTTGTAGACAACCCTTGTTCCGACATGACTCTTTTGGTTCTAAGGCTAGTGAGTACCTCTCTTGCAGATTCTTTGGCTAAGCTAAATTCGTCGAACATACGTGCTCGGAAAGAAAAATTAGTTGGGGTTCACAATGATCTCAGATACTGTACTAGGATGACCAACCATATCACAATGACCACTGTATACAACTACTATTCGGCGAGCTTATAATTCTCAGTTGGAAGAAGTGTTCTTTGTGCATGGCATGACAAACTAAATAATAAATTCGGAACGGTCTTCTTGCAACGGGCATGAAGCTTTCATTAACATTGATCTGTCCGTTATGGTGCGGTCCAATGGTCTAGTGATGATCCTTTAATGCTTTTATGTCCATTCGGGGACGAATTCAAATGGGTATATCAGTCCAATGGCTTTATCACTTCGTCACGATGAAGTGCCATAGGTCATTGTTATGATATCTCGGTGAAGCTCCCATTCTACAAGTTTTCATTCTACGATGTTATATCTGGAATCTCGTGCAACTTTTCAATCTTTTCCTTATTCTTACTTAACTTTCTATCTTTCTTTCTAGTGAGATTCGTCTCAATAGTTATTTTCCCATTATCGCTCTTATTTTCCTTGGATATAGTTACTTCGCACTATAACAGAGGGTTAATCCTCTCTTTCTTTTAAATGATCTCCAACCTCTTCTGTACTGTGCACTAGGGTTATGGTAGCTAGCCTGCAAAAAATTATTTTGAGGATCCTGCATTCGTTTGTTAGTCCAGACATTCTTTCTGTGCATAGGTATAACATATCTATCAGATATATTCATATCAAACTTTCTTTCATCTATCAAAGCCTTAGTTTCCAAGCTAGGACAGAATCTATCAAACATACCTAGATCCATACTAAACAATTTTCACTTATTTTACTTTTGCAGAGTACAATGCTTACAGATCTTACCTATTTTATGTAGATCTGACCTTTATTTCTTGGCACAAATCTTCACAGGTTAAGTAGAACAATGTGCACTAGGGAAACAGATCTACGCACAGAGCTTTCACAGTTTCTAGATCGAATCTTTACACAAAGCTTTTCTTTCTCATTTCCCAACAATCACAGTTCTAGTCTCGGAAACAGAACCATTTGTTGGCACAGGGGTAGACCTAGGGTTCATTCCAAGAGCACACCAACAAGCCCTAGATAGTGGCCCTTTCGGAAACACCTACGAAGTAGATGAAGTCTCACCTGAAGTAGTTATGAGGGGGTTGCAGGATAGAGATGTCTAAAACCAAGGTAATATCAAGTGGGTCTAGTAGAACAACAACACAATATGAACCTATCACTTCTCAAGCTAGATCTCTCTTGCACAGTTATAGATCTGATCTAACACAACAATGTAAGTAAAATTATAGAAGAAACAGAGATCAAAGCAACAATCACACATACACATCACAAGATATACGTGGTTCTCCATCTCTCTAGGGATACATCCACAAAACTGTTCTTATAATTCATTAAGGTAATGCATATAGTTCTTGTTTGCGCTCTCAGCTAATAGATCTTATTTCTTCTCTCTCTTTCTCTCCCCTCTCCTATGCACCCAACTACAGGATTTGATCTCTACACACAACTGAAGATCTTACAATACCATAAGGCTCTCTCTCTCAACACTTCTCTCTCTCAATACAATAATCTCTCCCACAATAGCACTGGATCAAAAACAATATCGTGTCAATACTCAATGACCAACCTGACCCAGGTCCTCTTGACATTTATTTATACATTAGAATACCCCACAGACAGCCTTAGGCCAAAACCTAAGCACCAAAATCCTAGATACCAAAACCCTAGCTGTCAAAAACCCTAGGTCAACTTGACCCACTTTTTCTGGGCTTCGCCAGCTTGCCTTCCCTTCCTTCTCGTGTGGTGCTCCAAAGCATCCAATGATGGATTTTTCCACTTTTTGAGTTTTCCTCGATCCATGTTCCTTGTTGATCTGTCATCCTCGATCTCCTCATCCAATGGATTGCTTTTCCACACTTCACTCCATCTTTTCTTCTCTTCTACTCACTTTGACCCAATGATAGTCACTGTGTCTCCCACAAAGCTCTCTTTTTACCTTTTCTTCCTTGTACTTCGCTTCCTTCCATAACCAAGGGCCAACAAGATGTATCAATGAGTACTTGCAATATGCCTCACACAACAAAATATATTTAATGTGTTCAAGTGTGTTTAAATGAGAGAGCCTTGCCTCTTATTTATACTTTCATGTAGCATTCCACTTTCCTTATTTTAGGTAGTTCTCCATTAAATTTGTTATTTAAGTAATTTCTTTTGCAAACAATTTGACTTTTTGGGGCTTCTAGATGACTCATGAGGGTCCTCCAACTTCACATGGCCATAAATCTCTATCCGAGAGGAAGTATGTGACGTTCTATATACCACCAGAAATGTAATGAAAAAAACTATCCATCTAGGATAGTTTTACTAACAAATTCATTGACATTCATCTCATTATTCCATAATTAAGCATGGTTTCTCTAACCATACTTCTAGGATAACTCAATCCACAAAGCGTCTTCCTGTGAGGGCTTTCACCATAAGGGGACCACTTTGGAGTTCATCCATTTGTACTTATTATCAACCATGACAAGACAATAATGAGTCAAATTTACATTAAACAAACTTGGGTCCATTACCCAAACCTTTGTGATACTAGAATTTGCTACTGGACTTTCTTCAAGGGTTGACATCAATGAAAACCAACCTTAATAAATAATGTCCCCCTTTGGCATTGATGGAAACACTCTGATGCAATACCGAAATCATGTCATGCAATGATGAAGTCATATCACTCATGCTCCCCCTGGAGCCATGCCTCTGTCCTCTGCATCTTTGTGACCATTTATCCCCCTGGAATCATGCCTCTTTCCTCTACATCTGATAAATATCTCCCCTTTGTCATCAATGGAAAAAGTATATTTCCATCTGGGGCTGCTCCCCCTAGCTAAACAATCCTCTTTATGGTGCTTCCTCGTGTACATCTAAGACATATAAGATAAGAATTAAAACGAATTCATGTTGGAGTAGAAATAGCTCTGAGTCTTTGGCGAAGATACTCAAAGGCTTCCTGTGAAATTGGTTTTTTAAATATGTCTGACACTTGTTCTTTTGTGCCCACATACTCAACTATGATGTTCTTTTTTGCAACCTGTTCCCGTAGAAAGTGATACTTGATTGGAATGTGATTCATCTTGGAGTGCATCACTGGTTTGTTTGAAATACTGATGGCACTTGTATTATCACAATATATTGGAATGGGCTCATCATACTCAACCTGTATATTTTTCAGAGTTTGTTTCATCCAAAGAACCTGTGTACAACATGTTGCTGCAATATACTCTACCTTGACTATAGATAAAGATACTAATGATTGTTTCTTGCTTATCCATGATACTAAAACCTCACCCAAGTAGAATGTTTATCCACTGGTGCTTCATCGGTCATCAATACAACCTGCCCAATCTGCATCTATGTAGGAAATATATGATAGATCCTTTCCTTTTGGATACCATAATCCAAACTCTTATGTTTCTTTGAGATATGTGAAAATCCTTTTCACTGCTAATAAAATGATTCCTTTGGTGTTGCTTGAAATCATTCCACCTGTCCAACTGCCTGCATTACATATGGTTTGGATGTTGTCACATATAGTAGGCTACCAATCATTGACCTGTATTGCCTCTGATTTGTAGACCTTGAATCATCATCTTTTCTCAACTTGCAATTGGTTTTCATGGGAGTGATAACTGGTTTGCAATCTTCCATTCTGAACCTCTTTAGAAATTCTCTGATATACTTGGTTTGAGAAATAAAAATTCCTTGGTTTCTTTGACATATCTGAAGTCATAAAAAGAAGGATAGTTCTCCAAGTAATGACATTTCAAATTTCTTCTGCATATCCTTTGTAAATTTCAGGCTTAACCTTTCATCATCACTACCAAAAATAATATCATCAACATAAACTTCAATTAATAAAATACTATTGTTATCACTAAAATTTCGTCCGCAAATGGTTATAGGAATCCAACATCTTCAAAGAGCTATTAATTCACCCATGGACCAAAAATCACCAAAAATGCATTTCCAAAAGGTCCAAAACTATACAACCAGTTATAAAATCAGCGTGTGTTAAGGATATACAGGAAGCATGCACATGTGTGCCATTCAAAAATGTAGGAAAAATGCACATGTGCTCGATGCACGACTGTGGACACAAAAAGCCGTGCACAACTCAAAACGACGCATTTATGATATTGGTTGGCCTCCCACCCACTTCTGGTTCAGCTTCCAAGTCGATTTGACATCCAAATCTCGACTGAATCTGGCTGGGTGGCTTGTCAAAGACCTAAAGGTGCCCTAAATAACCCCTTGTTCACACTAAAAGTGGGTTGAATAATGACTCAAAGTTATGCTATAAAAGGAATCCATGGGTGCACTACTTTTTCAAGGAATTCATTTATATTGTTATGTTGCTGGTATTCTCTTGGAGGATCATCTTTCCTCATCAAGATTATGCTAGCACCATTACGCTTAGCCATTCATATGACCTCTAGAATGAATGTGCTTTGGATTCTCTTCACCATTTCATCCTAGTTTCTCATTTGTAAGAATAGCTCAATATTTGGGGGTTCAAGAGACCTCCCTTGGAGGAAGAGGAGAGCCAAAGTATCTATTTCTTCTTGGTGTTTTCTTTCCACTAATACAATCCTTTCCATTAGTGGCATGAGTCTTGTTTGTTCCTTGTCCTTATGTTCTTATGCACTATAGTTTAATTGTTTCTATCATTCTTAGTTTAATTCTTTGCTTATCTTTTATGCTTTATCTTTCTAACCCTTTTCTTTACTACTGTCTTGCCTAGCTGACCCAACTGGGCTTGTAAACACCATTATTTTTCTCATTTAGGTGACAAAAGAGGTGCAACAGATTGGCGACTCCACTAGAGAAAGGTATCAATTTCCTATCCCATTTGGGTTATTTTATCTCTTCTTTTTGTTCATTTAACCTAGAGGTACCATAACCGGCACAAGCCGACCTACAAAACATCAAATTCAAGCTAAGTTAAGAGAATTCCATATGGAATTTTCTTCATGGTCATGTGACAGGTGTGCACGAGTTTATCGGCCCACAGTTGCACATCATGTGCATGTGTGCCAAAATTACTGTATTACTCAGGGCCTTCTGCGCACCTGTTCCCATAAGTTTCTTTTACTTCATGCATTGGCGCTCAAAGCACCTCTGTCTATTCTGAGACCCGTGCACTTGTGCAGAAAAATACACATTGTAAGCTTTTTGTGATCTGTGGAGGGCCCATAGCCTTCTTAAAATTGATTCCATGCATATTGTAATTTTCACCACACTTACCTTCCCTCTCCATAAAAAGGAATTAGTCAAAACATAGGCACTTAGGGGGTTAAAATCATAATTTTTTCTTCTTTTTGTTTTCATTTTGCCACATGGATGGCTTGCTTTGATTAAAGGTTAAGTGGGAATCATTCTACATCACATTTAAAACTTGCATTGGGATTAGAAATTGGATATCAATCATTGAGTATGCTCTTCTCTCGTGCTCCAAAATGATCTTGAGAATTAGAAAGAGGTTGAGGACAATTTCATCTCCCTTAAAAAGACAAAATCTTAAGGAGAGGACAACAACCCCCCTCAGGACTCCTCTTAGTTTATTTTTCAAACACATCTTAAAATTGTAAGGGCCCATACATGCCCACATGCTACAAAGATAGGATAGTGTTGAAATTTACTTTCTTAGATTAAATCACTAGGGAAGTTTAAAGTTTTTGTAGCGGGCCCATACATGCCCACATGTCCACAATCTAGGATAGTTTCAAAGCTTTCTTAGATTAAATCACAATAGGGAGTTAAAGGAATAGTAAGGACCCACATGTCCACATGCTAGTTTCCTAGGGACTTTAAAATTCTGCAAGGTTGTACCAATGACACATAGTAACTTAGCTAATCAAAACTTGTAAGAACCAAGCGAAGTCCACATGCAGCAAGGTGACACCTAAATTATTAAAAAATTGGCACACTTTTACTTGTTCACACACAAAGTTCACAAATCACTCACATAGTCTTATCTAGAAATCGTGGAGGTTGAAGTAAGTTTCCTCCATTGAGATTCTTAAACACCCCACCCCTTTTCTTGATGAGACTATCCACTCCCACTTAATTTCAATGAGGTTAGTTTACCCCCCCAATCTCTCAAACAACCACACCTAAAATATTTCTAAAAACTCACTAAGTTTTCCTCCACAGGAGGTGTCAAAAGAATTTTTTTAGTCTAGGTAGGATCTTGGGGATAGGCATCCAAATAACTCCCCATTATCTGGTTCTCACATCATCAAAATAGTAGAAGTTGATGGAACTTTTAAATCTTCCAAGTCAAGTGTTCCTACACCATAAGGCAGGGAGATACTCATGAAGGGTTGAAGGTCAAGGTCTGATTGTTCTGTATGTCCCCCCTTGAGGCACCCACCTCTTGGAAAGGATCCAACCCATGACCCATTTCTTAGGAAAAAAATTTAAATGTCGCACTTTGACCGAGGTACCTAGTGACCAAAATTTAGGACATACACCCAAGTGGCAATTGTGGACTGCAATTGCACCTTGATCAGATTTTGTGCGGCTATTGGGAAATATCACTAGCTCTTTCAGGATATGCCCCCTCTACCCTTCATTGTAACTGATTTCTTCATCCTTCACTAGTTTCTCTTTTGGTGGCTTTAGACCCCACTGTCGAGTGCTATTGGAAGGTCTAGTGCTATTTGAGAGGAAGGACGTTACATATTTTAGGACATGGGCATTTGTTTTCTTTGTTCTCCCACGTAGACAAAATCCACCTATCCACATATATGATTCTTTATCAAATTACTTTATGTATGATGCCCTTCTGATTACATCTGATTGGGAAATATATTGTGAAGGTTCAAAAATTGCGGCAAAGGCTCTTGTTTATTTATTGCTCTCACCACCATTTGCACACATCCACTCAGCTAGTCGAACATCATAGGGGACACACAGAACCTGTAAGATACCAGATATACAAAATATGCATAACAGAAATAAAATGCTAGAAACGACAAAATAACAGTAAAATATCCAGCATAATCTTCAAAATACACAGAAATGATAGAACAATAGCAATAGAAATAACACTTTGATTCAGAAAGCAATGTTCACAGGCCTCTTCGAGGGGGCAACCTCCAATCGAGCAGCGCTCTGTTACAATAATATCCAATCTAGGGTTCTCATACCCTTGACCCTTATTTATACTAAATATGTCTATTAAGAGAAGCATCTAGAGGAAGATCCTTCTAGAAGCAGAAGCTTCTATTAGGTCTTCTTACATATTCCTTATTCTATTTTATTGAAAGGCCTTATTAATATTGACCTTTATTACATCCAAATACATTGATCTACCTATGTGCGGGTTAATACCTTAACATGTCCGCCCCCTTAAAAACAACCTTGTCCTCAAGGCTTGAGATGTGGAAATTGTTGCAGAATGGTAGCTGGTTCCCAAGTGGCATCTGCTGGAGTCATATCTTTCCACTGTACTAGCACTTCCTTGATGATTCTCTGACACAGGTGACGCTCACGCTGGTCCAAAACTACTTCTGGTTGTAGCCAAATGGATCCTTCTTCATATAACTTAGAAGATTGGTTTGAATTTGGCACCTGGTTCCAATAACCTTCTTCAAGCATGAAACATGAAAAACAGGATGTAGCTTCGACTGACTGGGCAGAGCTAACTGATATGCGACTTGTCCCACACACTTGAGAACTGTGTAAGGGCCATAAAATTTGGGTGCTAGCTTCTGACAATGCTCGGCCTTGAGGGAAGTTTGCTTATATGGTTGCAG
>JASDQU010011462.1:0-39097 GCA_032191745.1 Picea mariana | reverse complement strand
AATAATGGTGAAAAAATTTTCAGACTTTTTTTTTTTTTACAGCTGCGAGGTTATACTTTGGTCTGAAGAATGTTGCAGTGCTGAAATCCCCAAATTTTGAACCAGAGAGAGATGTGTATTTACTTAGCAACCCAAACACAGATGCGCGGCAATAGATCTCGTCGGTTTAATTTGTTTATTTTTATGTTTATGTTCCCCAAGGGTTAGGTATTCAAGGGTTCTACAGACAAGGGTTTGCCCTGTGCTATAGCTCTCTGATATACGTGCAGGATCCAACAGTAGTACTCAGCCCAATATCTCAGGGCACTAACTAAGGAGGATAGACTGTACCCTTAGCCGTACTACCCGACTACCCAGGTACTAGAGAGTATCTTCCCGAGTGTTGTTCTCGGTGACACTATAGCAGTCCGATGGCCGATAGGTTTATCTAAAGAGGGCTTTAGAAAATCTAGGCCGATCTGTACACAGGTGATGTCTGATGCGCTACCACTGGAAGGGGTACCAACAGGGGTTACAAGGGTGGCCAATATATGTGTACTTAAGAACCACTTGTATTTCCTACGTGTATGAATACCTCAACCGTGGGTTTATGTGCGTAACGACAGATCTCTGTGGCTTAAAGACGCTAGAATACGTCTCTACCTTGAAAAAAAATACCCACAATTTCTGCCAAGGAAAGTGCTTTGATACCACTTGCAAAATACCAGATATACGAAATATGTAGAATAGAAATAAAATGCTAGAAACAACCGAATAACAGTAAAATATCCAGCATAATCTTCACAATACATAGAAATGATAGAACAATAGCAATAGAAATAACACTTTGATTCAGAAAGCAATGTTCACAGGCCTCTTGGAGGGGGCAACCTCCAATCGAGCAGCGCTCTGTTACAATAATCTCCAAGATAGGGTTCTCATACCCTTGACCCTTATTTATACTAAATATGTCTATTAAGAGAAGCATCTAGAGGAAGATCCTTCTAGAAGCAAAAGCTTCTATTAGGTCTTCTTACATCCACCTTATTCTATTTTATTGAAAGGCCTTATTAATATTGACCTTTATTACATCCGAATACATTGATCTACCTATATGTGGGTTAGGACCTTAACAGAACCCCCATCATTCCATACACCTACTAAATATCCCTCCTATTCTAGGGGGAGTTACTAGTCTTTCCAACTCATCGACTCCACCTTCTTGCACCCCTGTGAGTGCCACTATCTTAGGATCATATTTTCTTGGTTCGACCTTACTTGGGTCCACTTCCCAAGGTCAAACATTCCCACACTCTCCTTTCCATGGAAGTAGGAGACCAACTTCTTCTCAAGGGGGAAGTACAAACCCACCTAGTCTCCCTCAAGGGTTAGGTACGCAAAATACTCACACTATGGCTGGAGCTAATCCTTCACCACCACCTCAGATGCCTTACTTGGATTCCCTCAACATACTAGATCTAAATAAACTTACCAATGATCCTATATTGCATAACCCCGCATGGCTTGCAATGCCTACCAAACTCCCTTCAGACATCCCCAAGTTTGAAGGAAAAATGGGAGATGATCCCGCCAACCATATCATGACCTTTCACTTATGGTGCTCTTCAAACATCATCATGGATGATTCTGTTCGATTGAGGTTATTTCAATGTACACTCACTGGCCCATCAACTAAGTGGTATGTAGAAGAAAAATCTGGGTCACATGTGACCTTTGAATCCTTGTCCAAAGGATTCTTTACCTTCTTTCAACTACCAATTCATCATGACAATGACCTCGAACTACTCTAAGAATTTAAACAAACCTCTGCCATGCACATCATTTACCACATTCATGAATGGTGTCGATGGCGTAGTCTCTACAAAGATGAAGCTACTCTACAACAATGTCTCAATTGGTTCCTCAAATCACTTGTTTCCCTCCTTGCCAAAGATGTGGCTACCACCTTCCCCCAGTCTGAAGAAGAATCCATTAGCAAGGCCCAACAGTTCCAACTCATCTATTCCCAGTCAAGATACTTATATACAGTACTCCCTAACACCCCGAGACCCATGCCATTCGGCCAGGACAAACCTGGGATGTCTCACTCAGTAGATGGATTGATTGGTACCACTACACACCATAATTCACATCCCCAACAACCACCAATGTATGGAACTCCTCAGTATCCATTGGCATATGGAGGAATACCTTATTATCCTCCTCCCCTTATCAACAACCATACCCTGTTACCCTACCTCCACCCATAAATGGACCCCCGTCAGCACCCACAGTACACCCACCTATCTAACCAAGTTCTGGTACCCCCTCTACCACAACTTATACCCTAAGAACTAGTGAAAGAACCACACCTTCTTATGTACCCTATGGATCATCACAACATAATCTGTACTTTCCATTTCCTGGTCCCCCACAACCCATGGCTCCACCACAAGGACACCCACACACTGGGGTTAATTTTTTTCATCCCTCTTCCATTCAACAATACCAAAATTTTGAACAACTGAATACGGCCAACCCAACCCATCAATCGAATAATGCCAAAAAGAAAGGAAAAAACTGAAACAATAATAATCCAAGGCAAGGAGGGAACCATCCCCAACAAAACTAGCCAGCTGGGGCCAACCAGAATCCGGGGAACCAGAACATTCAAGGGGGAAATAACAACAAACACCAAGGAAATAACAACAACAATATTCAGACAAACTTCCTTTGTGCCCTTTGCGGTGAGTTTGGTCACTATACTCACCATTTCCCCCAAATCCCTGACTTTAAATGGATGAAAGACTCTGTCAATGGACCACGTCCCTCAGCATCGTAGGCCCCTCCGCAAGCCCCACAACAATATGTGTATCAACCACCCCTAACCGTGCTACAAAATCCCATTCCACACCAAGGGGTGATAAATACCCAACAAGACATGCAGCCTACCCCACCAAAGTTGGGATAGTATCCCAATACGAGAAATCCTGTCGATCGCACTATCCTCCTCACCAGTGAGTAAGAAGTCCTTCTGCAAACACGCAGTCGTCAATATAGCACACCCCTTGAGTCTTCTCCCACCACCTCAGAAGCAACCCCAGTCACAATTGGAACCCCATTAATGATCCCTCACCCTAATACTAAAATACCCCTTTGTATTCCTCATATCCCATTGCGCAGGAATGTCCACAACCCTCAGGCTAGGGAGCTCATAATTACAGTTTGGTCGATGACTTGGCATAGTATCCAACTACCATGTCAATCTTAGAAGTCCTTCAAACTTTTCCCACTCAACAGAATTCATTACTTTCTTCCCTAGGGGCAGTAGACCCTACTGATACCCGACTCATCACATTTGATCTCGATAGCAAAGAACCTCACCTCCCTGCTCTTATCGCTTTTCAAATCCTCATGAAAATACCGAACATTATCGTTGATTGGTGCATCATTGATGAAGGTGCATCCACATGTATCATGTCCAAATCCATATGGTAGAAACTTGGTTCCCCTGAACTCATACCATCTTCCATTACCTTAAGAGCTTATGATTGACGACCATCTTCTCCCAAAGGGATCTTCCAAAATGTCCCTATAGAACTCAGGGGAAAAACCATTCTCATTGATATTGAGGTTATCGATGCCCCACTTGATTACAATATCTTGTTCAGTCATAGCTACATGTATGCTATGAAGGCAGTTTCTTCTTCTGTATTTTGAACCATGAGGTTCCCCCATAACGGGAAGATCATTACCATTGATCAGGTTTCACATTATGAGCCTAACCCTTCTGCCAACATTGATAATATCCTCCCATTCATCCACACTAATCCCGATACATACCCACTCATCGATATGGGCCTCAAAATTTTCAAAGACCCACCCTTTCTTGGGATGTACCAAGGCACACCATCGCTCATTCATCCTTCCAATCAATTATGTGTTGTCTCATCCAATGAAACTGAAGATATTTTCCCTCCCACCGAGGCCTCTTTTTCCCCTGACATCCCATTAGTTGCAGAATACCTCCCTCAGGAATCTCTTGGAACTTGTTCAACTCTACCCATTCCTGATCTTCCCCTCCCCTTGAGCCCTATATCAGTTTGGGAAACAGTCCCCCAAGCCATTACCCAAATCCATTTCTTTTACCCCCCACCAGGTGTACAAGCTTTCTAGGTATCCACAATGCTCACCCTTAATAACATGGTGTTAGAAATTCTAGTATGGTATCTCCATCCACATGAGATGGTCCCTCAACCATCACTCCCTCCCCAAACCGAAGGAATCCTAATGCAGATTCCCATACTTACCCCCACTGTCTCACCCACACCCCCACTTGTTAGCACCCCTACTACAGTTGGGGGCAGACGAAAAAAGAAGGATCCCACTGCTCCACTTCCCCCATGTGTCCAACCTCCTTGCACGCTATGCAAGAAAGATGGAAACCCCACCAACAAATGCCTATCTCTCCCCGAGTCACGTAATCTCATTCAACTCCCTTGAGCACCTCCACCACTCGTCTCTTCCTCCAGTACTACCGCTATCTCCCAAAACTCTAGTATCAAAGGACTATGAACCAAATTCGCATGCGCCATCTATTCATAACATTATACACACCATTTCCCAATGGTACCCCAATTCCGACAGACACTAGCAACAGTACACCAGAGCTTTCAGCAAGAACCCAGTCCATTTTCATCATTCTCAACCAATGTCATGGACATCCATTATCTCACGACTTCAATCAACAAATGTATGAGGTTCCCTTGCTCTCTCTGTGAATCATTAGATCATTTCATGTACCAATGTCCTATGATCATTGAATACAGACAACGCCAAATGGCCCTGATTCAAAATCCTACCCCCCCTGTAGAGTTAGTGATTAACCCTAATCCATCACCAGAGGTTCTTTATATTACTTCTCTTGAGCCTGGAGCACTCCCTACTCCTCCATGGTTCTTAGATGATTTATATGAGGATTTACCCCCAAATCCCCCCAATTCTCTAGTTCATTTTCCTATGAAAATTTTACGCCCGACTATCATTTTTAACCCACAATATCTTGATATTTGGTTTATGTCAAGCGAACCATCACAATTCCCTTGCATCAATCCCCCTACTTCTTTATCAGCAGGAGACAATGACACAGTGACAGTCATTGATGTCACCCCTCTCGATCCCCTATATTCACGAAAGTTTCACTACGATGAAGATATCCTCGAGGAGTTAACTACCCTTGATTACCCATGGGATGTGCTCCATGACAGAGCGCTCTTTCTTTCACAGGAAGCCTTCATGCCTCCTAACCAACAACCCATATACGCAGTCGAAACTAAATATTTTCTCCCATAAGGGCATATAGATTGGTTCAATAACCCTATCCCTACCCCTGACACTTTAGAGGAAGGAAATATGGCCAATATTTCCCCAACCATAAAAATAAATATTTCCATCAAATATGGAATTATAGAGGAAATCACCATTGGCACTGCGTGCTCTCCTCAAGAAATCGCCGCCTACGAATCCCGCTTCCAGGAATACTGGGACATTTTTTCTTGGTCGTACACCGAGATGCTCGACCTTGATCCCTCTATTGTTGAACATCACATAGACACCTAACCTGATATCACACATGTCCGTCAAAAACAGGGACTGCTACACCCATCCAAAGAAGCAGCCATCAAAGACGAGATTGACAAATTACGCGTTGCAGGGTTCATATACCCCATCGCATATACGTCATGGGTCTCCAACCCTGTCCCTGTCAAAAAAAAACATGGCACTATCTATGTCTGTACGGACTTTCGCGACCTCAATCATGCTTGTCAAAAAGACAATTTTCCAATGCCCTTCATCAATCAAATTATCAATGGTTGTGTAGATCATGAAGCTTTATCCTTCATGGATAGTTTCTCTGGCTACAACCAAATCCAAATTCACCCAGCCGATCAGTACAAAACCGCATTCACTGCCCCTTGGGGCACCTTTTCATATCATGTCATGCCATTTGGCCTCAAGAATATTGGCACCACTTTCCAACGGGCCATGACATACATCTTTCATGATCTGGAAAATATCATTCTTGCATACTTGGATGACCTCACAACTCGATCGAAGAAACACAATCAGCATCTCAATGATTTACGAATCATCTTCCAAAGGTGTCGTCAGTACAACATCTTCTTGAATCCCCTCAAATGTGTATTCTGCATCACTACTGGGCGCCTCCTTGGGTTCATCGTGTCCCGATGTGGCAATACCATGGACCCCCTCAAAGTCCAATCCATCATATAAATTCCAGACCCTCGGAATTTATGCCAAATACAAAGCCTACAATGTAAAGCTAACTTTTTACGGCGCTTTGTCCCAGATTACACTACTCATGCACACGAATTCCTTCACTTACTCTGTCATGACATCCCATTCCAATGGGATGAACATGCCCAAACCTCTTTTGATGATCTTAAAGAATATCTCTCCAATGCCCCGTTGATTAGTCCACCTGACTATAACCGTGACTATATCCTCTACATATCAGCCTCAGCTGTCTCAGTAGCAGGAGTTCTTGTCCAAATAGGGGATGATGATCGTGAGCATGTCATTTAATACATTAGTAAAAACCTTTCAGGGACACCCTTGAAATACAATCATGAAGAGAAGCTAGCCCTTGCAATTTTCCTCAAAGTCCAGAAGCTGCGTCATTACATTCTTCTTTGAACTACCAAAGTCACAGAACATTCCAACCCCATGCAATACTTTCTCAGTCGTCGGTAAATTAATGGTAAATTTTCCTGATGGATCATCATCCTTCAAGAGTACGACCTCGAATTCTCAACACTCAAGAGCAAGAAAGCCCTTATCCTCACTGAACTCATTATGATGTTTCCCTCAAATACTACCAGTTCCCCTGTTAATACCAAATTCCCTGACAAACATCTCTTTTACATCCCCTCGGATGACCTTTGGTATGATAATCTCCTTGTCTACCTCCGAACAAAAAAATTTGGAAACCACCTCTCCAGAGACAATCGTCGATGGATTCATCACCAAGCCCCATGTTACCTACTCATCGGGGATGTTTTATATCGATGAGGGGTCAAAATTGTACTCCGTCGATGCTTAACTATCAACGAAGTCGATCGAGTCTTGAGCGACTACCATAGTGGCGCTTGTGGGGGCCACCTCTCAGGGATGTCCACCGCCCAGAAAATCATTCGCGTCGGTTACTTTTGGCCTACCTTGTTTCATGATTGTATTCATGCTATGAAGTGATGTGACAAATGTCATATTTATACCAACAAAGCATGAGCACCACCTGCTCTTCTACACCCAGTCATCACTGCTAGCCCCTTTTGCAAATGGGGCATAGACTTCATGACGTGCAACCCTCCATCTAGCAATGGACACAAATACATTTTCATGGCAGTTGATTACTTCACCAATTGGGTTGAAGCCATGCCTACCTTCAATAATACCACCGATGCCGCGACCCATTTTTTCTTTAACCACGTCATTTCTCACTTTGTACTACCACTACAACTAGCCTCTAATCACGGGAAACATTTTGAGAATGAGATTTTCATCGAACTCTCATCCAGGTTAGGCTTATCCCATGAGTTTGCCTCCCCATATTACCCTCAGTCAAATGGCCAAGTCGAAGCAGTCAACAAGGTCCTCAAAACCATGTTATAGCGCACGGTTGACAAACATAAGGCCAATTGGTATCATAGGTTATTCTCTGTGCTATGGGCCTATCGCATGACAGTCAAAACTACCACTAGTTTCACACCTTTTCATCTAGTCCATGGGGTGGAGGCCACTCTTCCCATCGAGTGAAAAAATCCCTCCTTACACACCGTTATTGAGATATTACCTGACACTGCTCCAATGGAGCAGTGTTTGCTGAGATTAGAGTCCCTAGATGAGGATCATTGATATTCATTGCAGAATAATGAAGCAGCCAAAAAACGATCAAAGGCCACCTTTGATCACCATGTCAACCTTATCTCATTCAATGAAGGTGACCTTGTCCTCACATACGATGTCGCTCATGATAACGTCGGCCATGGAAAATTCGAGTCACTATGGCATGGACCTTATATCATCCAACATTTCCTTACTAAAGGTGTGTATGTTCTAGCCTCCCCCGAAGGCCACCTTCACAAAGAACTCATCAACGAGTTGTACCTAAAGAAATTTTACACCTGAGCGTAGCCATTCTACACTAGGATTTTTCTTTTTGTACATTTGTTTTAGAGTTTTTAATATTCTTTGATCCATACCTCACATCTAATATATCGCTCATGTTATTGACATATGCCACCCCCATCAGCCTACCACATCGGTTACACCGACGGAGCTAGCCATTGGACACAGAATCTCGCTTCGGCTACTTGGGCCCTCTATTCACCCTCAAATGAACTGCTCCACTCCAGTGGCATATGTTTAGGCTCAACCACCAACAATCAAGCAAAATACACCACCGTCATTGGTCTCCTCACTAAGTCCAACCATCGCCATGTCCGTCACCTTAGCATTTTACTTGATTCCCAACTGGTCGTCCTCCAGCTCAATAATGTGTACTGCGTTCACGATCCTTGCCTCTTCCGCAAATACTTGCAAGTTAGAATTTTATCTCGACATTTTGATACCATTACATTTACACATATTCCAAGACAATTTAATCAAATGGAAGATAACATGGCTAACCTAGTATTAGATTGCCATTTATCACATCAGGTTACCAGTACACATACCTCAAACATCAATAATCTGTCACAACATATAGACATCATCAACCAAAACACAAAACACATGTAAACATCACCAAAATCCCAAAATGCATATCCATATATATATATATATATATCAGTCAAATGTTCTATCCACATGTTTACAAAAGAATATATATTGTACATATACAAACATCTGTAGGTCGGTGAACCACCTCGCCCCTATAGATACATAACTGGTGCCACTACACCCAGTAGGCTCGCAGGCCTATATAAATACCACAAAACATATAAATACATACAGAGACACTTATGGTGCCTCTAGAGAACCACCACCTGGCCCTCCCTCAGGAGGTGGTGCCCCACCCACTATCGGTCCCTTTGGACCTAGAGGTAGTCTCCCAGTCATGGCAGCACCTGCTACTGCTGCTCTCTGGACCAAGGTCTTCCATACCAACAGAACCCCCACACACTACTCTAGGATGCCCTCACCTTGGATCTGTGACCACATGCCCTCAGGCATTCCCTGTAGCACCGCCTCCAAGCAATGACGAATATCCTCAAACTCTCCCCCAACCTCGACTGAGGAGCATGTGATGGCCCTGCACCAGGGTCATCAAAATGAAATCTCCTAGCCAATCTCTCATCGTCAACATGCCTCACCCCAGCATCCTCTTATCGTCGTCTCTCTCCTGCCCATGGTTCTCCCCGTGGAGGTCTCACCGGCCCCTGGCGCGCCAACTCTCTAACCAACTTCACCTCGTGCCTGCGAGGCCCCACATATGCACATATAACAAACAAATGATATCATCAGCATCCACTCATACATAAAAATATACATGCTATACTATATACAAAATAACAATATCACACTGTTATAACCCTATAATTCATAGGATCATCTGTTGACTGGAAATTTTTCACTCTAGGTGTATAGGTTTGCAAATAATATTTCATCTCTGCAAATTATTTTCAAGGGAAGCAGTGCACAAAATCCACATAATGCACTTATCCTAAGTTTTGGAGCAAATATGACTTTGCGCTCATAGAGTAAAGACAACACATAAATGAACGGTGGAGAGGCTGGCGTATAGATCTATGGTTGAGATTGAATTCCGGACCCCCCCGACCATTCTTCCTTTAATGGTGGGGGGGGGGGGTCCGGAATGGTGATTAAAAGGTGTGCACAGATCTACGGTCATCATGGCAGTGCGCAGATGGATGGTCTACAGGTGATTTTGGACCCCCTCGACCTTTTTTCCTTTAACGGTGGGGGGGGGTTTGGAATGAGGCGGTTTTCTTGGTGGGCCCTGTCCCATGTGTCATCCATCCATTGCATCAGACCTCCTCCGCTCCAAACCACTTATTGCTTACCACCCTTCCAACTTACTACCATATCGCTCCTGCCTCATGATGTCATCCTCCATTTTCCCGCCACCCATTCACAAATAAATGAACTTATAATTAAAGAAAAAATAACAATAAGTTAGTTAGATTAAATAATAATAATGTTAGTATAGTTAGAATAGGTTAAACTAGCTAATAAATAACTAGGTAATAATTAATTAATTAATTAATTAATAATTAGGTTAAAACCTAAGTTAGTAATTAGGTTAGTTTTTGGATTAAATAAAACATTAATAAAACAATAGAAAACCTATATTAAAATAAAAAACAAAATAAATTATAAAAACACAAAACATTATAAAACATTATAAATCATCTAATAAAATACATAAAACAAAACAAATATAATAAAACAATAAAACAAAATTGAAATAAACCAAAACGTAAACAAAACAATAAAAAAATAAAAAATATATATATTAAAAAGAAAAAAGTTAAAAAAAATAAAAATCCTATTATCATAAGTCTACCCTCCCGTGCATCTATTACACCAACGCCCCCATCCAATTTCACATTAAATTAATCAAACGGTTATAAAATTTTCCGGACCCCCCCCTCACCATCCAGACTTTAACAAGAGGGGGGGTCCGAAATAATGGTTTTCCAAATACCACCCCCATACACGTGTCAACTTATGATTCCAGCGGACCCCCCCCCCCTAAAACCGCTTACCACCTCGGGGGGGTCCGAAATACTGTTTTCCATGAAAAAAACCATTTTTTTCATTTTTTTGCAATTTTTGCCTGTTTCACCACGTCCTCTTTCAAAATGGTTTCTGGGAAAACAAAGATGGATTTTAAAAATCTGAGAGAAATTTTTTCTCAGCACAGGCTGAAGAACAAAAACCTCTCTCAGTTTTTGTAACAAAGCTACGAGAAGAGAGAATCGAAGTTGTCTTTCAGCCTCTTTTTTTGCATTTTCGGTTTATCTGTTACAGTCCCGATCTTGTAGGAGCTGTTACGGCCAAATGGGGACGAATTTGGCGAAACTGAAGGAGGTTTTTGTCTAGAACATGCCCATATACAATAACCTCCTTCATTTTTCTCCCAGGTGTCATTGTTTAAGAGAAAAAGACGTCCATTTGGACCCCTTTCCCGCAGAAAACCGGTCCGTCTTTCATGGTAGACAGCTCCAAATTTTGTGGGAGTGGTGGCTATTTTTGGCCGAGGCGGTTAAACCTACTTCCAAAAATTATTGGGATTGTCTATCCTATTTATTCAAAGGATTTTAATGTAAAATGGTTCGACCTGTGAGGTTCCTGGCTGGACTGTGGGCTGTGTTTGGTCAGAGAACTCTTTATGTACTCTTTAGATGAATGATCAGTAATAGACATGTTGTTTACAGGATTTCTGTGCAGAGGTGTTGGTGGAATTTCCCTTCTCTGTTGAGTGTTTTCCTGTTATCATTTCATTTGTTTTCAATTTCTCATTATCAGAATATAGTAATAGAGAAGAATTTATTGTGAAATACTCTGCATCTGATCTTGTGATAATCTTTATGTTTATCCTCTAAAAAGATTAGTTTATGAATTCTTAATTGCTCATTTGCTCGCTTTTTCCTCCCCTATTTCTTCCTAAAATCGACACCATCAAAACTTAATTTGATCCAACACTTCCACTACCTTGCCCTGTTTAAGAGTTATGTCTAAGATCTAAGAGTGAATCACATTTTTAAGCGCAGACCCCATTTGCCCAATGGCCCTCCTTGCTGTTCCAAAACAACCATTTAAAAACCCCAACCCCACACTTGCATAAATAGCCTAATACCTATTAAAACAAAGCTATATCAGGTAGAGAGATCCCTCTCTGAGTCTTGGAGGGCTAGATCCAAGACTCAAAGTGGTTTTGATCTTGCCTCTGTGACTGCCTTACAGCCTTGGGAAAATTACAGAGTGCTAACACACACCATACCTCTATGGTTGAACACCTCTCCTGGAGGTAGCACCATCTCCGGATCATCCTGGAAGTCCACCCCGAAGTATGGGTATCGTAGTATAATCTGTGGCATATGATGCCACACTTGTGCAACCTTGATCGTGAAATAGTGGCCACCCTCCCCACCACCATGGAGAATCAAAATCATTGACCACCGCTGCAGTCGCAGCTCTCGTACACCAGGTGCACCCAATAACACTCTCAGGTGCAACATAGGCACCCTCTCCAGAAACCCTACCACCAAGATCAACCCAAAGGAAAATTCCCCTGATTCTAGAACTCAACACGTATCTAGATTCCCTACCATCTTGGCATGCAACATCAAGCCCCAGGAAAAATTCTCTCTTGCCAGCTCCCTCTCCATAATCCTCAGCTGACCACCACTGATCCACTGAGTCACGAGGGACTCATATACCCTCACAACCATCGCTTCCACACAACGATGAACCAAGGCATCCATTGCCCCAATACTCACCATGGAGCCCGACATAAAGTTCTCCCTCGTACTGTACCTCTAGACTAGGACATCCAACTGCCCATCCCCAAGTACTACGGGCTCCACCGGTAAGGGAGTTCCTCGAAAAGGGAGCCTCGTCAAGAAATATACATCCTCCACCATAGTGAGGACCAACTTCTCACCCCACACCATAAAACAATGCAGATCCAGACTCCACATATGAATCAAGAACTGCATGAGGAACTCTTGGGCCCGTATCAGGGGGCACTCAAATAACTTCAACAACCCACACGTTGCCAAAGTGTCACGAACTCCCAGCTCCTCATCAGTCACGACCTTCCGCAACTGGGACCAATCTCTTTCTCTCCAATGAATCAAAATCGTCCAAATGATCACCTACATCCACATATATAGTACTTGATCAACCATCTCAAACATACAAACATCAAAATCTCCAAAAAAACTCAATTTTTACACCTTTCAACTTTGCCTCCAAGGTGTTGTTGTTTTCCCCACAGGCATGCACACATGTGCATGTGTTCATCCCTCAGTCATGCACTCATGTGCGATTGTTGACCACATAGAGGTGAACTCATGCACCCCCATCACTCAGATAGGCAAACCTCATAGTGCGCTTGTTCACTACACAGTGACACACACATGCACCACTGTTATAATTACAGACATGCATGCATGCGTTGTTGTGCCTTGAACAGGCGTTCATGCCATGCGCACATGTTCTCCCCATTAAGGCACCCCCATGCATGGATGTCTGAATTATAGGCACGCACTCGTGCACACAACTTTCTCGATCGCCCGTGCACTAGGGGGCCCACACCTACAAAAACCCCTGTACGGCCCTCCATACAAGCCCTGCCCAAAAATAGAAACCCTAGTTCTATGCAGGATGATACAACAACTAACCTAAAGTTCGTTGGTCCTGAATCAACTACCTCGATCTCCTAGAATCTCCAAAACTCCTCTAAACTTGCTTGTCCACTCAATAACACGACAGGCACAAATGAGGTGGCATTGTGGACCCTACAACTATATATAGTCCATTTTTCCAAACTTCTAGACTCAATTCAGGGAGCTCCAGGCTTCTATTTTTCGATCCGTCTTCAGCCATGGGATCATCACCCTATCATCTACATCATGATAGTCCCTAAGCCACTTTTCATACTTACCCCCCTTGGGCCATTTTTCTCATATTTCGCTCAGGTACACATGATTACATTATTGAATAACCACTATATGATCTTTCTCTTCAGATATTGTTCATGTCGAGTATTTGTTTTTCATGTGTGTAGGTACTTGATCATCATATCTCAACAGTCTTCATTCAGGTATATCCTCAAAACTGGCATGTATTCATTCCCTCTAAATATCAAGATGCATCTCCCAGTCACACCCTCTGATTTTTACCTCTAGAATCCCCATATCCAGCTCTACAATCCCATCCCCTTCACCACATTTTGGTACTGTCACCCAGTAGCACTCTCACCCACAGGAGTTGTCCCATTCATCGTTCCCCCCAGGCACTTTTGACACTCATGGTGTTCTCCCCATTTAGGGATGGGAGTCCCGATAGTCTTACATCATGTCATGAATTAGCCACATACTCCTTCTCCTCATTTTGCTAGCCTATCCAATGGACTCACAGGGTACTTCCTCATGGTTTTATTTTGATTGCACTCCTGCAACATCATTAACCATCCATTTCATCCACCATCAGTTTTCCCATCTGTAGATTTCCCTCCATTCATTTACCTTATATAGAAACCCACCTATGGGGCCCCCACCCTCCAACCATTCTCCAAGCAACTTGTGCCCCTACCGGCTAAGCCATATTGCACTGGGGCACTCATTTCTGTATCTAAACACTCATCCCAAATTATTCTTTATTCATTTGGTAATTATATAAAGCCATTGTTTCCAAAATTTTACATAGCTTTTTGTCGTCACCTTTGGAAAAATTCTTCCTTTTTGGAAAATGCAACCCATGTCTGCCTTGGTTGGGGCCTTCCTTATCACCTACTCCTGTTGACATCGCCCATAAACCTCGAGTATGCCATAGGTCCCCTACCTCTTCTCTTTGAGTTTGTTGACTTTGTCCCACCTCTGGCACAAATTTTCCCACGTCTGGTTGTCCCCCTGACACTCGACTTACTTGAATGGTTGTTGCCACTTATACTTCACATATATCCCCAACCAAGGGAAGTCTTGAGTCTCACCGCATCTTGACTTCATCCATGTACCTCATCAGTTCCTGATCTCATCCAGTGGATTTCACGAAGCCCTTTGCTTCTTGGAGTTGCGTCTCCCTTTTTGTTGACATCAACAAGGTTTCTAGAAGGCTGATAGTATCTTGACTCTCATTACCTTTACAATGAGGAGTCTTGGACGACATAGGGAGAACCATCATTTCTCTCTACTGTCATTGACCCCCATAACATTCGACTTCAACACTTTCTCATGTTGTGGTGGGTCTTACTTCACGACTATTGCAGTTGTTTTCATATATGCCGAAGACCTCTGAAATTTGATAGGATATCAATGCCTGCGTATCATGGACACCTCTCACAGGTGTCCTTACCTTTTTTTCAGAGTTTGTTCATCATCCGAATTTTCCTCTATCATTATCAAACCGCCTCAGAGGGCGCTGTAGTGATCTACACCAACACACTATTTCAGTTACTGTATTCCACATTTTTGAGTTACATGACACGAGCATGGGGCATGCCCGCCTCGTTTGTACAAAATTTATTTTTCACACCTTAGGAAAGGTTGGGTACTATAGGTTCCCCTCTCCCTCCAACGGGTCGCTCTTGATACTTTCATTTTTTCTCTTTCTTACAATAGTACTCTCAATAGAATAAACATTGATGAATTTCAGTTATACGTATGCTCCTAACCTCATCCATCAGGGGGCATCTATTATCACTGAAATTTAATCCGCAAATGGTTACAAGAATCCAACATCTTCAAATATCTATTAGTTCACCCATGGACCAAAAATCACCAAAAATGCATTTCCAAAAAGTCCAAAAGTATACAAGTAGTTATAAAATCAGCATGTGCTAAGGATATACAGGAAGCGCGCGCACATGCACCAGTCAAAAACACTAGAAAAGTGCACATGCACCCGATGCACGACTGTGGACGCAAAAAGCCATGCACAACTCAGAACGACACATTTATGATATTGGTCGGCCTCCCACCCATTTTTGGTTCATATTCCAAGTCGAATTGACATCCAAATATCGACAGAATTTGGCTGGGTGGCTGGTCAAAGACCTAAAGATTCCCTAAATATCCCCTTGTTCACACTAAAAGTTTGTTGAATAATGACTAAAAGTTATGCTATAAAAGGAAGCCATGGGTGCACTACGTTTTCAAGGAATTCATTTATATTGTTATGCTGCTGGTATTCTCTTGGAGGATCCTCTTTCCTCATCAAGACTATGCTAGCACCATTACACTTAGCCATTCATATCACCTCTAGAATGAATGTGCTTTGGATTCTCTTCACCATTTCATCCTAGTTTCTCATTTGTAAGAATAGCTCAATATTTGGGGGTTCAAGATCCCTCCCTTGGAGGAAGAGGAGACCCAAAGTCTCTATTTCTTCTTGGTGTTTTCTTTCCACTAATACAATCCTTTCCATTGGTGGCATGAGTCTTGTTTATTCCTTGTCCTTATGTTCTTATGCACTATAGTTTAATTGTTTTTTATCATTCTTAGTTTAATTCTTTGCTTATCTTTTATGCTTTATCTTTCTAACCCTTTTCTTTACTGTTGTCTTTCCTAGCTGACCCAATTGGGCTTGTAAGCACCATTATTTTTCTCACTTAGGTGACAAAAGAGGTGCGACAACTATATTGACTTATATTGATGTAGAGGTTGTTGTCTACACTTCCTTTTCTGAGCCCTGCCTACCATAGATATTTTTCCAGTATAAAGTACCATGCTCTAGGAGCTTGTTTTAGACCATACAAGGCCTTCTTTAATTAACACACATAATTTGTGTTCTATGACAAATGAAATCCTTCTGGTTGTTTAATGTAGACTTCTTCTCCAAATTCTCCATTCAGAAAAGATGATTTTATGTCCATCTGATACACTTTAATATTTTTGGAGCATGCATAAGCTAAAAGAAATCAGATTTCTTCCATTCTGGCAACTGGGGTAAATGTCTCTTCAAAGTTTATTCCTTCAACCCATTCATATCCTTTACATACCAATATAGATTTTTTTCTTGTAACCTCTCCATATTCATTCAATTTATTCTTGTATACCCACTTTGTGTCGATCACATTATTATCCTTTGGTATTGGAACCAATTCCCAAGTGTTATTTTTCTCTATTTGATCCAATTCTTCATCCATGGCCTTATTCCAAAATTCATCCTTGATGGCCTCTTCAAAACAAGTTGGTTTAATCATAGATGAGAGTGCTAGGTGCGTTTGTTCTAGTGAATAGATTATTCTTCTAGTCTCAACTCCTACGTCTTTGTTTTCAATAATCTGATCTGAAGGATGATTCTTTTGTACTCATATGCTAGGTGTCTTTGGAGGCACTTGCTGAACTTTTTCTTCTTCCTCGGTTGGATCCTCGTCATCTTCCCCTTCTTTTTCATCTTTTGTTTCTTCTTCGTAAAGTTGTTCCATTAATTCATTTTCTTCTTCCTTTAATTCTTGTCTACCTGTTTCATCAATTGTTATATTGATGCTTTCCACAAATTTGTTCAATATCAGGTTGTAACACTTGTATGATTTCCTTGTACTTGAGAAACCAACAAGTACTCCTTTTTCCACATGAGATTCAAAATTTCCCATTCTGCATCTTCTCTTTTGGTGTAGGATTTGCTTACAAAAACTCTGAAGTGCTTCACATTTGCTGGTCTTCCTTTCCATATCTCATAGGGAGTTTTTCCAATGTTGTTTCAGAGCATTACTTTGTTTTGAATGTGAACTGTTGCATGCACTACTTGTGTCCAAAAATTATCTGTCAATTTGGAATCCATTAGCATTGTTTGAGCCATTTCCTGTATTGTCTTGTTCTCTCTTTCAACAACTCCATTCTGTTGAGGTGTCCTAGCAATGGAGAATTGGCTTTTTATTCCATGAATGTTGAAGTAGTCCATAAATTCCTTTGAAGTGAAATCTCCTCCATTATTAGATCTCAAGCATTTGATTTTTGAATCCATTTCATTTTCAACCATTTCCTTGTAGAATTTGAAGTTTTCAAAAGCTTCTGACTTATTCTTGAGAAAGAAAACTGCAGTCATTCTTGTATAATCATCAACTAATAACATAAAGTATTTCTCACCTTTTAACTCCTTTGTTGTATTTGGTCCAACTAGCTCAGTATGCACAATTTCTAGTGGTCTTATCATTGAATATTCCTTTGATTTGAACATGGTCTTTGTTTTCTTTCCTTGTTGACAATGCTTGCATAAAGTGTTGGTTGGTTTCGTGATCTGGGGCATTTCTCTATCTGCTTCCTTTTTCCTGACTTTGACAAGGTTTTCAAAATTTATGTGACCTATTCTTCTATGCCATAGCCAAGTTTCATCTTCCTTTCCTAGGAAACACTTTTCATTTCCAATCTCACTTAATACATATAGGTTGCTTGAAGTTCTCGTAGCTGTTGAAATCAATTTTATTGAACCTTATTTTCTTATCTCACACTTTTGTGAATCGAAAGTAACTTGACAACCTTGGTCACACATTTGAATCACACTTAGAAGATAATGTTTCGTATATTCTACTATTAGAACATTTTCTGCCTTTGTATTCTTGTTCCCAATTATGACTATTCATTTTCCAATGATTTTAGTTGAATCATCATTTCCAAAGGAGATTGATCCATATCTTTCCTTTCTTAATGTAAGAAACTTGTCTCTATCACCTATCATATGTTTTGAACAGCCACTGTCAACATACCAACCACGTTTCTTCTTCTTAGCTTGTAGAGAGAGTGTGCATTCTTCATTGTTGTATTGATTCTGCTTTCTTATCCATGTCCTTTTCTAAGGTTCCTGTCTATGATTGTCATTGTTCTGTTCTGGTTCTCTAGGAAGGATTGTCATTCTACAATCTTTGGCAATGTGTCCAAATTTTTTACACTTGTAGCATTCCACTTCAATGCTCAATGATTCAAACATGTTGTAAATTCTTCTCTCTGTTTCACTAGGCCTTCTTGGATAACCCTTTTGTGTATGACTTTCAAAGTTTTTATGTTCCTGTTGTTAGCTCTTCAATTCACAGCTTTATGTCCAAAATTATTACATGCATAACATAAACCAAAAATCATAGTTTGATACCTGGGAGTTGAAGATATTCTGAAAGGAGGTGCTCTTATGAATCCTTCTTCTTCCTGAGAATTATCTGTTTCTATCGGTCGTTGATTCTGAAATCCGAATCTTCTCGGTGGAGGAGTGTCCCTGTAATTTTCTTTGTAGACCTTTCTATCCCCTTTGATTGTTTCTACATAGATTTTTGAATATGTTTCTTGTTCTGTTGTTTTGGAGATTGATCCCTTTTCTATCTGATTGTATCCAAGTCTAGACTTGTTATGATTAGGCTTTTGACTGTTGATAATGTCATTCAAAACTTTTGAGTTTTTCTTCATATTTTTCTTTTGAAGATCCTTTCTTAATGTGACAATCTCTGCTTCCAAATTTTCAATGATCCTATCTCATCCTTCTAGTTGTTCTTTGAGTGCTTCTTCAATTCTTTTATCTTATTCAATTTGAACCTTCAAACTTGTGATAATTTGTTCTAATTCTTGAGTGTCTTCTTTCTTGTCTAGTTCCACTTGTAGCTTCTTGTTTTTCCTCTTTTCTCTTGTGATAACTTCTATGGCACTCAACAGTTCTTCTCGGTAGTCAACTTCTACCTCTTCAATTTATTTTTGTACTTATTCATATTCTTATTCAGATTCTTCATATTCTTCTTCGGAGTTTTCTTTATCAGAGTCTTCTACTGCCATTAATAGAACTCTTTCTATCTCACTGTCACTGAATCCATCTTCATCTGATGATGAGATGTCTTCTTTGGTGCATAATTTTTTCTTGAAAACTTTCTCTGTGGTTCTTTTTCCTTTATATGTTTGTTTTCCTTTTGAGTAACCTTCATCATTTCTATTTTTCTTATGAATACATTTGTTAGAAAAATGACCAAGACCATCACAATTAAAACAAATTAAAGGAAGCTTACCTCTATACCTGCTATCGGTTCCCTTGTTCAGTCTTTTGACAAAGTTGGCCACTTCTTCATCATCTTTCGAGACGTCACTATTGCTGCTATGTTGTTTTTCTTGTTTCTTTCCCTTTTTCTTTGATCTTTTGGATGCTTTGAAGGCTACTTCTTTTACATCTAAATTTTCCTGTTCATTTCTCATTTCATATGCTATGAAAATTCCATATAGTTCATCCATGATTATTGAGTTTAGATATTCTCTTTCTTCTAGTGTTGATATCTTAGGGTCAAATATCATAGGAAGAGATCTTAGTACCTTTTGAACAATTATAGATTCTTTGATTTCTTCTCCCAATCCCATGATTAAATTTACTATTTCATCGACTCTTAAGAAGTAAGATGCAATATTCTCATATCCCTTCATCTTTAGTTGTTTGAACTGACCTCTGTAAGTTTGAAGCTTTGTTGCTTTGACTTTTGAATCTCCTTCATAAATATTTTGAAGTTTGTCCCAAATCTCTTTAGCGGATTTACAATGTGCAACTTTAGTGAATACCATTTCATCAAGACCATTTAGAAGTGCATTTGTGGATTTTGAATTATTCTGACCGAGTTTCACTACTTTGTCATTTGTTGGCGGAACTGCTGGTACTATGTATCCATCTACAATTGATTGCCAAATTTCAAATCCCTGTGCCTGAATATATTTGTTCATCCTTATGCTCCAAAATGCATACTTCTATCCATCAAATTATGGTATTCCATGTTTATACAAGTTGTTGCTCTCCATGATCTACCTTTTAGTGGTTAAATTGATTTATGAAGGAACCTTCTCTGAAACCAATTGTTGGATTAATGAGAGGGGGTGTGAATCAGTAATAGAGAAATATAATCCTTTTTAACCATATAATCCAAGTGTTATATCAATGTAGAATTATCATCCAATAACTGTAGAGTAAATAAACAATGAACAAATGAATAACCATACACATACACAGTACACCAGTGTTTTACGTTGAAACCCTATTATCCCCGATTTCTAGGGATAACTAGGAGATCATGTCTCGAGGCCCACAGGTCCTAGACATGAAGTATAGAGAGAAGGATTGATCTGAGCATACCCTTGGGGGGGCCATCCTTTTCTTCTCTCATCAAATTCATCTTGTCAGCAACAATAACATCCATCACCTTTGACTTGGTCTTGTATCAGAGGAGGTTCTTTCTCCATGAGGTAATTGGTTCAGGTATCATGGTATGTGTCACTTTTGATCATTAAAGCCTTTAAATATATGCATCTGATTCCTTTTATCTCTAACAAATACTTGGATCTTACATTATCCCACTTGACCATGTTTGGGGAGATTAACGGGGTGCCCTAGCAAGCCTGTGCCCATAGGTCTTGGTTTTCCGCTGGGAGGATTTCTGAAGAGCCATCGTTTGCTCCCATCATACCACCACTTTTTCATCTTATCTCCCACTCATTTGTCCCTTTCCCCTTGTCCGGGCATTGGATTGACCTGTTTTTAGGGTTTCACCTTATCTCGTGGGAAGAAGGGGCTAAAGGCCCAGAAGGTAAAAGAAGCTAGTAAAAGATAAAAGCCTAGAAATAAAACCTCGAGATGCTTTGCCCAGGGATCCTTGAGAAGGCAATAAAAGGCCTCTTATTAAGAAACAAAAGGGACCCGAAAAATACAAACAAGACCTAGTAAAGAGGATAGGGGTTCTCATAATGAGCCTACCTATTAGGTTCATGGGTACCTAACAGTATGACATTACCACCATCTGGTTACCATGCCAGGGCAGTGACCTTTGGCTGCATGGCCAAGGGGAAGGGGGTCTCATCACAAGCCAACCTTTTCATCTCTGTGAAAGTACTTGTGGGTAACACTGTCAGCTCTAGTCACCATGCCAAGGTAGTGTCCTATGGTTAGCCCTTGAATAAAATAAAAAAAGAAGAAGAAAAATCAAATAAAGAAAAGAATAAAGGCAAGAACGGGATTGGAAAAATTGCATCCATGACGAGTACAGCTCACCTTCTACAAAGGCAACCACAGATAACATTATGCATCCCTGTCTCTCACTCTACCCACATGTCTGAACATCCCCTAACCACATCACCTCATTTACATGGCTTGGATGAAACCTTCCTTGAGGCTTCCCTTTCATTGTGGATACTAGCCCAATAGTACATCTTGTCCTTTTCTTCAATCTTGTATTGTAGGTTTTTGTAATATCTTTGAGCTATTGACTGATGTATCAGGGTTTTTATGCATATGTTTGATAATATTAATGATGAAATGTGATCGACATGGCTATGATACCTGTGACTAATGAGCCCATGGAGGACATATTTTTTGATGTGTAGGACCATGCCCGACGAACAGGTACCATTTGGACCAGTACACATGAGGAGATGATCAGTTCATATTTCCATGGGGCTAAAGAGCCCATCAGATGGTTGTTGAGACCCCATCATGGGGGCAGAGATAGGACATTGTTTGACCTAGGTTTTTCACCGAAGAGGAAGAGGACGTTCCATCAAGGGCACTTTGGCTAAGCCAGGCCTAGGGGGGTTGACCCACTTGCAGTGGAATGTTAGCCCCAGATTACCCAGGACATCGCCAGGAGGCTTGTGACATCATCATGAGCACATGGCAGATGGATAGGGTTGTTGGCATGTGTGGCAGTCTGGAAGAGCCCAAGGAGGGCTAACATTTGGCTTCTGGATGCTGCATTGGCCCTAAAAAGGCCTAATGTCTCCCTCGGAAGGGCTTGATATCTCACTTTTGCTCAGTTAGGGTTTTAATTTGAAAATTTAATGTAAAAACAGTATTATGGCCTTGTTGGCCTTTTGTTATGACCTAAAAGTTAATTAAGGTCATTGATACATTATATATTGAGGATTTTTAGCCTCATTTTATCATAACACATCACTCACTCATTAGTGAGGTATGATTTTAGCACCCTACTTGGGTATTTTTTCTGGTTTAGTGAGGCGCATTTGTTGAAGTAAGGCATTTCTTAGAATTTTATGGTTTTTCTCTTGAAGGAAGGTGTTACAACTAGGGTTTGCATGGTTATTTCTTAAATAATTGTAAGTATTTTTCTGCAAAACTTCTTGATTGAATGATTGTAGTCTTATATTATTGCATATGTTTATAATTTCCTGATAAAAAACCCTAGGTGACAAGAACACAAGTAGTTCCTTGTTTCATGTCCCCTAAAAGAGAAATTTTCAGCCATTGAAGAAGGAAGAAAGAGCCTAGACATAGCTACACTCTTATTGCTTCTTCTCCCTGAGCTAGCCATACTTTCATAAGTCACGAAGGAGGAGACTTCCTAGGCCTAGTTTATCTACACCTAGGTGTTGGTTGTGGAGCCTGATTATGTTCCTGATTCATAGGTCCTTGCTTTTAGCCGTGTTTATACCCCATGGAGACTTTACACCCCAGAAGTATGTACACTCTTCCACACGGGGCAGTGCAGAGGGGGGGTACCCCCTCTGCGGGGTTCAAGGGGGCTATCCCCCTGGGTGGGGGGTTCGGGGGCGAAGCCCCCGAAGGAAAAATTGCCTTGTAAAAGTATATTGTAATTTCATTGTAAACCTAGACCGTTCATTATAAGGTCGCAGATCTAATGGTAGAAATTATGTTAGGGTTTTTTTCCCTAGAAGGCAACCCTCTTTTATGAGGGAAATGTATTGCGGCTATGTATGATGGCAAGTATTTATTTTGTGATAGGAGACTGTGAGAGAAAGAAGAGGAAGTTACAACAGGTTTTGCTATAGGTTGTATCCCTTCATTTGCTGGATAATAATAAAGGAAGGACCTGGCAATTTCTCTGGTGGACGTAGCCCACACTGGGTGAACCACATAAATCTGTGTCTCTCTTGTATTTTGTATCTTCTGTGTTTTGTTTCTGCATTTGTTTTATTTTATTTCTCTGCGGTCCTGTTTTTCTAACAACTGGTATCAGAGCGAAAGGTAACTCGCAAGAAAAGAGGGTTCCTGGTTCGAGTGGGAGCAATGTCGGAACATGGAAAGTTTAGGGTCGAGAAATTTAACAGCCAAAACTACCAGTTATGGAAGATGCAGATGGAAGACTATTTATATGAGATGGATCTATTCCTACCATTAGATGGAATAGTAAAGAAGGTGGTGTCTACGAAGGACGAAGAATGGGAGATTCTTGATAGAAAGGCTCTAGGAACGATACGACTGAGCCTGACAGCGTCGGTGGCTTTCGATATTTCCAAAGAAAAGACAATGAAGGGTTTGATGGACGCATTGGCCAAATTCTATGAAAAACCCTCAACATCCAATAAGGTATTTCTAATGAAGAGATTATTTAATATGAAGATGTCAGAAGGTGGGTCTATTGCAAATCAATTAAATGAATTTAATACGGTTACTAATCAACTAAGTTCCGTAAAAGTGGACTTTGATGATGAGTTTAGGGCTCTTCTAATCTTGTTCTCATTTCCAGAAAGTTGGAATAGCTTGGTCATGGCTATAAGTAACTCTGTCTCTGGTTCAAATACTTTAAAATTTGATGATGTTGTTGGTGTTATCCTTAGTGAGGAAATGCGACGGAAAAGCACATGTGAGACATCAGGTAATGCGTTGAACATGGAGAACAGGGGAAGACAAAAGGATAGAGGAAAGGGCTCAGGGAAATGTGGGAATTCTAGGAAGGGAAGATCCAAATATAGACTTGGAAAGATAGAGTGTTGGAATTGTGGGAAGAAATGACATCTGAAGAAAGACTGCAGATCTCCAAAGAAACAAAGAGATGGACAACAGGAGAGAAATCAGGAAGCAAATGTAATAGGTGATGTGTTACAAGATGATTTGATTCTTTCTGTAAATACTATTTATGAGTCTTGGGTAGTAGATTTAGCGGCTTCATTTCATGCCACACCCCATAGGAAATATTTTCTAGATTATGTTCAAGTTGACTTTGGAAAGGTTCATTTGGGTAATGATGCACCATGCAAAATTGTTGGAACGGGAAAGGTAAAAATAAAGCAACACAATGGAAACCAATGGTTGTTGAAAGAGGTAAGACATGTTCCAAATTTAAGGAAAAATTTAATTTCAACAAGGCAGTTGGCAAGTGAAGGTTGTGTATCCATATTTGCAGATAAGACGTGGAAGGTCATCAAAGGATCATTGGTGATATCAAAAGGAGAGAAAGTAGGTACATTGTATTTATGCACTGGTAATACTGACTCTTCTATCTCTTTAACTTCTACGGGAGTGGATACAACACTATGGCAACATAGGATGGGACACATGAGTGAGAAGGGTACATAGATACTTCAGAAAATAAATTTGTTTCCAGATCTTAAAAAAATTGATTTGGACTTATGTGAGCATTGTGTTTATGGAAAACAAAAGAGAGTCAGATTTCTCAGAGTCAGAAAAGAAAAGAAGAATGAAAGGTTAGAGCTTGTGCATAAAGTTGTATGGGGAATAGCTCAGGTATCATCTCTTGGTGGATCTCATTATTATGTTACTTTTATTGATGATTCAACTAGAAAAACTTGGGTTTATTGCATTCGACAAAAATATGATGTTTTTGATACTTTTAAGAAATGGAAAGCTTTAGTTGAGAATGAGACAGGGAAAAGTTTGAAGTGTCTCAGATCAGATAATGGAGATGAATATTGCAACAAGGAGTTTGATGATTACTGTTCATACCATGGTATTTGTAGAGAGAAGACAGTTCCAAGAACACCACAAGAAAATGGTGTGTTAGAAAGGATGAACAGGACAATCATGGAGTGTGCAAGGAGTATGAGATTGCATGCCGATTTTCCCTTACAGTTCTGGGTAGATGTTGTAGACACTATTGTTTACTTAATAAACAAAGGACCATCAAACTCTTTGGATGGTAGAATTCCAGAGGAGGAATGGACAAGAAAAAAGATAAACTATTATTTTTTGAAAACTTTCGGTTGTGAAGCATTTTTCCATATTGATAAAGAAAATAGAACAAAGATTGAGTCTAAATCCAAGAAGTGTACCTTTATTGGATACAGTGTTAATGATTTTGGTTATCGATTATGGGATTATGAAAATAACAAAATCATTAGGAGTATATATTTCATATTCAATGAGAAGGTCGTGTACAAAGATCAGTTGCAGGGAAAGAAACAGAAAGAAGAAAAACAATAATACACAGTGCTTGATGAGATCACTGAAAAATAAATTCCAAAGGAAATTGAAAATCAAAATGTACAACAACAGGTATCTCAAACACCTTCAAGTGTTGTTAGAATATCTACCAGGTTAAGTATACCCCTTGAACAATACTCTCCTTTAGTGTATTATTTATTGTTGATTGATTTTGGTGAACCAGAATGTTATGAAGAGGCAATGCAAGTAGACACCAAAAAGAAGTGGGAGCAAGGCATGAAAGAGGAAATGGATTCCTTGGAAAATAACCAGACTTGGGACTTGGTTCAGTTGCCTGTGGGAAAAAGAGCATTGCAGAATAAATGGGTTTACAAGTTGAAGGAAGAAGATGGAAGAGAAAAGCGGTACAAGGCTAGACTTGTTGTAAAGGGGTTTGCACAAAAGAAAGGTATAGATTTTGATGAAATATTTTCTACTATTGTTAAAATGACTTCAATTAGGACTATTTTAAGTCTTGTGGTAGTAGAATATTTGCATCTTGAACAGTTAGATGTAAAAACAACTTTTCTCCATGGGGATTTGGAGGAAGAGATTTATATGCAGCAGCCACAGGGGTATGAGGTCAAAGGGAAGGGGAATTTGGTATGCAGGTTGAAGAAGAGATTATATGGCCTAAAGAAAGCTCCAAGGTAGTGGTATCTAAATTTTGATAGGTTTATGACAGAACAGGGTTATAGTAGATGTCATTCTGATCACTGTGTTTATTTTAAAAAGCTAGAAAATGGAAGATTTATTATCTTGCTATTGTATGTAGATGACATGCTTGTTGCAGGGTCTAATATGTAGAATATAAATGTGATCAATAAGAAATTATCCAATTCATTTGCGATGAAGGATTTGGGTGTTGCAAAGAAAATCCTTGGTATGAGAATAACAAGAGACATGAAAAATTGCAAACTGACATTGTCTCAAGGTGAGTACATAGAGAAGGTTTTGGAGAGGTTTAGAATGCAGAATGAAAAACCAATTAGTACACCTTTGGCCAGCCATTTCAATTTAACTATGGAAATGTGTCCCAAGACACAGGAGGAGATAGAATACATGTCCAAGGTCCCATATTCATCAGTAGTTGGCAGCTTGATGTATGTAATGGTTTGAACAAGACTAGATATTGCACATGCAGTGGGAGTTGTGAGTAGATATATGAACAATCCAGGTAAAGAACATTGGGAGGTAGTAAAGTAGATTCTCAGATACTTGAGAGGTACTGCTACTCATGCATTATGTTTTGGAGGTTCATAAACTTTTCTACAGGGATATGTTGATTCAGATATGGCAGGTGATAAAGATAGCAGGAGGAGCACCACAGGGTATGTTTTTACTATAGGTGGAACAACAGTAATTTGGATTTCAAAAATTAAAAAGGTTGTTCCACTTTCAACATCAGAGGCAGAGTATGTTGTTGCTACAGAGGCTAGTAAAGAGACGATTTAGTTACAAAGGTTTATGGAGGAATTGGGAAAGAAGAAGAAGAATAACAGGTTGTACTGACAATGAGAGTGCAATTCATCTTGCAAAGAACTCAGCCTTCCATTCAAAGACTAAGCATATATAGTTGAGGTACCACTTCATATGATCCACCTTGGAAGATGGACATTTGAAGTTGGAAAAGATACACACTAGCCAGAATCCTGTAGACATGTTAACAAAGGGAGTAACCAGAGAGAAACTTCGTTCTTGCTCAGTTTTAGTTGGTCTTCAAGAATGAAGATGAAGATGAGAAATTTTCCAGGTCCAAGAAGGTTCAGAGTCCAACATATACAACAACAGTGGAGTTGTTGAGATCAGTCTCCAAGTGGGATATTGCTGGTTGTGGAGCCTGATTATGTTCCTGATTTAGATTTCCTTGCTTTCAGTCATGTTTATACCCCATGAAGACTTTACTCCCCAGAAGTATGTACACTCTTCCACGCGGGGGAGTTCAGAGGTGGGGTACCCCCTCTGTGGGGTTCGAGGGGGATATCCCCTCAGTTGGGGGGTTTGGGGGCAGCGTCCCCTGATGAGGGTTCGGGAGTGAAGCCCCCGAAGGAAAAATTGCCTTGTAAAAGTATATTGTAATTTCATTGTAAATCTGGACCATTCATTATAAGGTCACAGATCTAATGGTAGAAATTATGTTATGCTTTTTTTCCCTAAAAGGAAACCCTCTTTTATGAGGGAAATGTATTGTGGCTATGTATGATGGCGAGTATTGTATTCTGTGATAGGAGACTATGACAGAAAGAAGAGGAAGTTACATCGGGTTTTTCTATAGGTTGTATCCCTTCATTTGTTAGATAATAATAAAGGAAGGACCTAGCAATTTCTCTGGTGGACATAGCCCACACTGGGTGAACCACGTAAATATGTGTCTCTCTTGTATTGTGTATCTTCTGTGTTTTTTTTCCACATTTGTTTTATTTTATTGCTCCACGGTCATGTTTTTCTAACACTAGGGTCGTCCTGCTTCTAGGGTTTGATGATAGAGCCTTTCTATAGCAACACTCTCCCTCATTGCACTCTCTTCTCTTGATTTATCTTTCATGCTATCCATTTTGCCAAGTTAACCTAAGGAAGGAGGAAAGAGAATGAGGCCTTTCTTTAGCAACACCAGAGTGAGCCTCTTTCCCCTAGGGTTTTGATTCTGGGGCCCTGCCATAGCAACACTTCAGAACTCTTCCCTCTATTCCTTAGTCATCCTCCTTCAACCCTTGCATCCTCCATTAAATTGAATCCATCATCCCAAAGGCACTGATCTTAGGCCTCTAGTATTGAAGTGAAAGTGATAAAACAAACTCTCAAACTCTTTTCTAAATTGAAACCCTAACTAACTGCTAACCCTAAAGTTGTTGACATCATACTTGAATATCTCATCTTTATAAAACAATGTCCTATTTAAGAAGCAATTAAATGGTGATTTAGGCATTAACTAATGTTGTGTTGATTTGTTACATGGAATTCCATCTCATTTCAATATCTATTGAGGAAGTGATATTATTTGCATTTGCTATATTAATAAGCATTGACTTCATCAATATTTATTTCCATAATTTCTTACTTTAATATCAGATAGTCTTATGAAGTACTAACCCATTGAATTATAGCTTGCATATATTGGTTTTCTATTGCTTTGTTCCAGGCAGGTGTTCTTCTTTGGGGCTTCACTTCATTATTGGTTGTTTAGCCAGGACTATCTGTTTTGGTGGTGACTTGTGAAGGGGGAAATTTACCTTTGTCCTTTTAACTTTTGCCTCTTCAAAACTCCAGGTTACTGGGGATGTCTCACCTAGGCATAACCTCCCTAAAGAGAAAGAACTTCCCCATCGTGGTGACATTGGGTGGGATAGGTTCCTGTTACACCAGTTTGGCCTTCTATCTTATAGCCATTTGACCTAGCTACAAACTATGTGATAACATTTTGGTGTTGTTGTCAGGGAACACTGAGTCAATTCTCCTCAATATGACAAACATTTTTAGTAAGCCTTGCCTCAAAGCCTTATCTTAGAAGATTACCTGACGACTCCACTAGGGTGTTCTCTCTTGTACTTTAATAGTTTCAGTAAAATTATCTGGCGACTCCACCAATATTTCTCAGGGTGCCACCTTACTTTCTGTGATATTTCCAAATTATGGGATCATGGCACACTAGGAACAAATGTATCCAAGTATTGATTTTAGAAGTTTTCAAGGATACCCAAATTACTTTGATACAAAATGATTAAACAACTCTCCAATGTTTTTGGGCCTCCCAACTCCTCACATCGTAAATTTTTCGGAGTATTTGAGAGAGATAAAGTTGGGAGGAGAGGATGCTCTTATAAAATTGTTCTTACTCACTCTGTCATCCTACTTACAAGATCATGTTAAGATTTGTTGCAAGGACAGGGGTATATCATCTTTCATACACCTCATCAGTAGGTTTATAGACCTTACTAAGCCACATTGCCAAACGTATGAAGATGTCCTTCAAAACCTCATGGTAGCCTTAGACCATAAAGGATTCACCACTGAGATTGTAGATGATCTCAGGAAATCATATCATGATCAATACCAAGAATCCTCTGATATAAATGATGAGGTTTATGAAGACCATTATTAACCCCTTGAAGAGGAGCAAGACCTCTCCCATAATCCAATAGAATGTAGCAAAGATATAACTAAAGACGTGAATTATGAGGATGAAGCACCAATAACTACTCCTCAGTCTGATGAAGCTCTCGAAGATCCTTTCCCTCCTTCACAAGATGAAGAGAATGAGGTAAGTCATTTTCCTTTCCATTTTTTTGATGATACCTTGTTCTATGACTCAGAGAGTGAAGAAGAAATGGAACCCTAGGACAAGCTAGATCCCCTATGTCTCAAGACTAAATATGTAGAGGCAGAACTTCCACTTGATGAAGCTATCCAAATACTTGAAGCTCCTGCACATGAAGGATTAAGCAAGGTGAATTATTCCCCCTTCCAAGTTTCCAGTGGTTCTTTACCTTACGACACAGAGAATACAAAAGTATTGGATGTTTTGACTCCTCCATGTTATGATATTGATATTGACATAGCTGATTTTGACGAGTTAATACATGTTGGGAGACACAGGTGGGATGCAGATAGTTATGATATGGATACCATCTATGACATAAAGAGTCATCTCCGAGTGTTGCCTTTGCAATTATCACAACAAGCTCTTGACCAGTGGCAACAGGGAGATGAGATTTTTACTGGCTCTCCACAAACACCCAAGGTTAACTGAGTATAGTAATTGCCTGATGATTTTCGGTCTTACCTTGAGGCCTTTCATGAGTACTCCTCTGAGCACTTAGATTTACCTTATGAATATGACTATCAACCGCCATTGTGCTCGGATTTGGGTACAAGTAAGGACTTTCTCGGCTTAAAGGAGGATCCTTGTGACAACTTTCCCCAGCCACCCCCGATTTATTTACCTTGTTATGTTGCTAGAGGTGTGGTTGGGAAGTATTTTTTTGATTTTGAGTTTCCTCTGGGGAAAACCCTAGATTCCAAGGGTTCATTGAATATTAAAATCTTAAGTTTATCGTCTTAGTTTTTCAATTTTCCCTTGAGAATTGGCCAGTCATCTAATACATCCTTGTCAATCCCTTCCTGGACTTCAGAGTGTGAGAATATCTTAGGTATCCAGTGTGTAGACCTTTTGAGTCAGTATTCTGAACCTTGGAATTTTCATGACCCCTTCCGGAGGTGGATTGAGTGCTTTCCTCAGATATGGACTTGGCAATATTTTATCCCTCCCACCCGCCTCCATGAGTTAGACTTTATGACTTCCGATGATATGATATATATTCTAACCCATGTCATTTTTGTGCTGGACTTATCACTGTTTTGGTTCATGATGAAGCAAACATGTAGGAATTGTGGGACATTGTTGGATTGGCTTCACTGGTTGTTTGACTACACCAACATCTAGCCTACAGGTAAGTACTTCACTCTATATTTGCATTTATGATTGCTTTATTTATGTATCTATACGTATGTTGGGATGGCATTACTGCCCCATTTTTGTTATTGATGCCCCTATCGAGATTAAGCAGGTCTGTAGGTTATGACAGAGATGATGAGGTTCTCATGCACTCTATGGTGAGCACATGTCCCCGAGTTGGAGCCAGATGTTATCCCTGATTTATAGGGATAACTAGGAGATCATCTCTCGAGGCCCACAAGTCCTATACATGGAGTATTGAGAGAAGGATTGACCCAAGCATAGCCTTTTGGGGGGCATCATTTTCTTCTCTCATCAAATTCATCTTGTCGGTAGCAGCAACATCCATCACCTTCAGCTTGGTCTTGTATCGGAGGAGGTTCTTGCTCCATGAGGTAATTGGTCCAGGTATCATGGTATGTGTCACTTTTGATCATTAAAACCTTTAAATATATGCATCTGATTCCTTTTATCTCTAACAACTGCTTGGATCTTACATTATCCCACTTGACCATGTTTGGGGATATTAACAGGGTTGTTGCACCCTTTTTGTCACCTTGGGGAGAAAATAAGAGGTGCTTGCATGCCCAGTTGGGTCTTGCTGAGAATGACAGCTGTAGAGGAAAGAGTTAGAGAAATAAAAACAAAACTATAAGCAAGAATTAAACTAATACAAACTAAAATCATAAGCATAGGAATATAGAGATAACAAACACAAAAAGACCAATATCACCAATGTTTTTAGGCTGATCTATTGATGAAATCAAAGCACCAAGAAGAAAGGGGACTATGAGTCCCTTCTTCCTCCAAGGGAAGGCTCTTGGACCCTCACAAGATTTCTCTCCTTACAACAAGAAAAATGAAAAAGGTGATGAAATAAATCCTTGCAAATCCACTCAATGGAGAGGTAGATTGCTCAATGAAATGGTGCCAATGTGTTCTTGTCAAGGATGGAGTCCTTAAAACAATATAGGTAGAATAACATTACATGAAATTCCTTGAGAAAATGAGGTGAATTCATGGCTTTTTATAGCATTGCATTGGGTTATTGTGTAACTACTTCATAGTGTGAAAACAGGTCATTTAGGGCATTATTAGGTCTTTGACCAGCCCACCATTCGGATCCAGCCCAGATTTGGAAGTCAAATCAGCTTGGGAGATGAACCATAAGTGGTTGGGAGGCCAACCACATTCATAAATGCGCCGTTTAGCAGGTGTGCAGCTTTTTGCGCTAACAGTCGTGCATCTTGCGCGTATGCACGCATTCTACGTTCTTGTTCCATGCATATGCGCGCGCACCCATCTTCTGTAAAGAGCTCTTCAATTTTTCATTACTTTGTATAGTTTTTGACCTTTTGGAATGCTGTGAGATTAATTCAGGGACATGAATGACTTCATTACTGTTTGACGATGCTGATTTCTTGTCGCCATGTGCAGATGAAATTTCAGTGATAACAAGGGTGCCCTAGCAAGCCTGTGTCCATAGGTCTTGGTTTGCCACTAGGAGGATTTTTGAAGAGCCATCGTCTGCTCCCATCATACCACCACTTTTTCATCTTATCTCCCACTCATTTGTCCCTTTCCCCTTGTCTAGGCATTGGATTGACCTGTTTGTAGGGTTGCGGCTTATCATGTGGGAAGAAGGGGCTAAAGGCCTAGAAGGTAAAAGCAACTGGTAAAAGATAAAAGCCTAGAATTAAAACCTTGAGATGCTTCGCCCAGGGATCCCCGAGAAGGCAATAAAAGGCCTCTCAGTAACAAACAAGAGGGACCTAGAAAATACAAACAAGACCTAATAAAGAGGATAGGGGGTCTCATCATGAGCCAGCCTATTAGTTTCATGGGTACCTAATAGTATGACATTGCCACCATCTGGTTACCACGCCAGGGACATGACCTTTGGCTGCATGGCCAAGGGGAAGGGGGTCTCATCACGAGCCAGTCTTTTCATCTCTGTGAAAGTACTTGTGGGTAACACTGTCAACTCTAGTAACCATGCCAAGGCAATGTCCTCTGGTTAGCCATTGAATAAAAGAAAAAAATAAGAAAAAAAAGCAAATAAAGAAAAGAATAAAGGAAAGAACAGGCTTGGAAAAATTACATCCATGACGAGTACAACTCGCCTTCTACAAAGGCACCCACAGATAACATCATGCATCCCTGGCTCTCACTCTACCCACATGTCTGGACATCCCCTAGCCACATCGACTCATTTACATGGCTTGGATGAAACGTTTTTGGAGACTTCCCTTTCCTTGTGGATACTATCCCAATAGGACGTCTTGTCCTTTTCTTCAATCTTGTATTGTAGGTTTTTGTAATATCTTTGAGCTATTGACCGATGTATCAGGGTTTTTATGCATATGTTTGATAATATTAATGATGAAATGTGATTGACATGGATATGATCTCTGTGAATAATGAGCCCATGGAGGGCGTAGTTTTTGATGTGCAGGACCATACCCGAAGGACATGTACCATTTGGACCGGTACACATGGGGAGATGATCAGTTTGAACCTCCATGGGGCTGAAGAGCCCATCAAATGGTTAATGAGACCCCATCAGGGGGGCAAAGATAGGACAATGTTTGACTGAGGTTTTGCACCAGAGAAGAAGAGGACGTTCCATCAGGGGCACTTTGGCTGAGCCAGGCCTAAGGGGGTTGACCCACTTGCAGTGGAACGTTAGCCCCAGATGACCCAGGATGTCACCAGGAGGCTTGTGACATCATCATGAGCATATGCTAGATGGATAGGGTTGTTGGCATGTGTGGCAGTCTGGAAGAGCCCAAGGAGGGCTAACGTTTGGCTTCTATATGCTACACTAGCCCTAAAAAGGCCTATCGTCTCCCTCATGAGGGCTTGACGTCTCACTTTTTCTCAGTTAGGGTTTTAATTTGACAATTTAAAGTAAAAACAGTATTATGGCCTTGTCTACCTTTTTTAATGACCTAAAGGTTAACTAAGGTCATTGATACAGTATATATTGAGGAGTTTTATCCTCATTTTATCATAACACATCACTCACTCATTAGTGAGGTCTGATTTTAGTGCCCTACTTGGGTATTTTTTTTGGTTTAGTGAGGTGCACTTGTTGAAGGAAGGCATTTCTTGGCATTTTATGTTTTTTCTCTTGAAGGAAGGTGTTACAACTAGGGTTTGCATGGTTATTTCTTAAATAATTGTAATCATTTTTCTGCAAAACTTCTTGATTGAATGTTTGTAGTCTTATATTCTTGCATATGTTTATAATTTGCTGATCAAAATCCCTAGGTGACAAGCACACAAGTAGGTCCTTGTTTCATGTCCCCTAAAAGAGAAATTTTCAGCCATTGAAGAAGGAAGAAAGAGCCTAGCCATAGCTACACTCTTATTGCTTCATCTCCCTAAGCTAGCCATACTTTCAGAAGTCAAGAAGGATGAGACATCCCAGGCCTAGGTTATCTACACCTAGGGTCATCCTGCTTCTAGTGTTTGATGATAAATCCTTGCTATAGCAACACTCCCCCTCATTGCACTCTCTTGTCTTGATTTATCTTTCATGCTAGCCATGTTTCCAAGTTAACCTAAGGAAGGAGGAGAGAGCATGAGGCCTTGCTTTAGCAACACCAGAGTGAGCCTCTTTCCCCTAGGGTTTTGATTCTAGGGCCCTCCCATAGCAGCACTTCATAACTCTTCCCTCTAGTCCTTAGTCATCCTCCTTCAACTCTTGCGTCCTCCATTAAATTGTCTCCATTGGCCCAAAGGCACTGATCTTATACCTCCAGCGTTGAAGTGAAAGTGATCAAACAAACTCTCAAACTCTTTTGTAAATTGAAACCCTAACTAACTGCTAACCCTAAAGTTGTTGATGTCATACTTGAATATCTCATATTTATGCAACAATGTCTTGTTTAAGAAGTAATTAAATGGTGATTTAGGCTTTAACTAATGTTGTGTTTATTTGTTACATTGAATGCCATCTCATTTCAGTATCTATTGAGGAAGTGATATTATTTTCATTTGCTATATTAATAAACATTGACTTCATCAATATTTATTTCCATAATTGCTTACTTTAATATCAGATAGTCTTATGAAGTACTAACCCATTGAATTATAGCTTGCATATAATGGTTTTTTGTTGCTTTGTTCCGGGAAGGTGTTCCTCTTTGGGGCTTCACTTCATTATTGGTTGTTTAGCTGAGACTATCTGTTTTGGTGGTGACTTGTGAAGGGGGAACTTTACCTTTGTCCTTTTAACTTTTGCCTCTTCAAAACTCTAGGTTACCGGGGACATCTCCCCTGGGCCTAACCTCCTTAAAGAGAAAGAACCTCCCCATTGTGGTGACATTGGGTGGGATAGGTTCTTGTTAGGCCAGTTTGGCCTTCTATCGTATAATCATTTGACCTAGCTACAAACTGTGCGATAACAAACCCAAAGAGGGAGAAAACCACAGAATGATGTTTCTTATATGTCTCGAAGAATTACATTCATTGGAAGCACCAACTTCCTTTTTTTTCCATCTACAACTGGAAGGAGGCTCCAACCCCCTAGTTTCTCAAGATACAACCTGAGGGAAGCTCCAACTCCCCAATTCTCTGGCTACAACCAGAAGGAGGCTACAACCCCCTATGTTCTCCAACTACAATCGGAATGTGGCTACAACCACCTGTCCTTGCCCCATCCAACCACCCTGACGTAGAAGTAGAATGATGGAATCACTGTCACACTATCACTGTGAGATATACCATTTTACAACTGTATCATTCTGTAACACTAACCTGCAACCAAACTATACAACTTCCCTGTAATCAATCTGTACCTGAAATGAACATGTATCAACAAAATACAACAGGTATGTGACCTGTAGTGTTGCAACACGCGTATGTACGTGCCCTATATGTGATGTAGCTAGCGTATGTATGTGACCAAATTGTTATGCAACCTGCGTATGCCTTTTAAAAACTATGGTTTTCTTTCTTCTGAAAACTTTTGACCCTGTGTAACTTCTTTCACATAGATCTATAACATGTCATTGCATCCAGGCTATCTCTGTACCCTGTGAATGCATCCCCATACATATATCTCTCTAGTCATGTGCCAAAAGTGTGTGTAATCATGAATAAAAATAATAACCCTCACAGTATCTAGACTTCAAACCCTTTCTGATATTCAACCTCTCAATACATCAACCAAAACAATATCTCAACCGTATATCACAAAAACCCTTAGGCATATTCCAAGAAATACAAGATGTGCCTCAATAAGAAGTATCAATAATAAATATACCAACACTGTATTTTTTTAGATCTGACTTATACAGAATATCCCATGCAGCCACTAGTATTTCTAGGGAGAATCCTCAAATCTCCATAACCATTTCTCATGCATACATCAAAATCCAACTATTCATAGAAATAAGACATACCTTTTGAACCAATGGATAGATCTGATGTAACTGAGCACTGTAGACCTTCCTGGGAGCTTGATATTAGAATCTAGAACCTCTGCATATTCATCTTCTCAAGTTTCCATGGATTTATCAACATGTATGCACCCTAATACACTACCAGCCCACATACACCTTAGTATGTATGCACCCTAATACAATGTTAGCTCGCGTATGCCTCAAAAAATAGGGTTTTTAACTATTCATTGTAATTTTGTGAATTTCATCGTCAACCCTTTGTACTACCTCAGGCTTTCACAACTTCAAATGTATCAATGAGTACTTGCAATAAGCCTCACACAACAAAATATATTCAATGAGTTCAAGTGTGTTTAAATGAGAGAGACTTGCCTCTTATTTATACTTTCATGTAACATTCCACTTTCCTTATTTTATGGATTTCTCCATTAAATTTATTATTTAAGTAATTTCTTTTGCAAACACTTTGACTTTTTGGGGCTTCTAGATGACTCATGAGGGTCCTCCAACTTCACATGGCCATAACTCTCTAACCGTGAGGAATTATGTGACGTTCTACATACCATCAGAAATGGCATGACAAGCACTATCCATCTATGATAGTTTCACTGATAAATTCACTGACCTTCATCTCATTATTCCATAATTAATCATGGGTTCTCTAACCATACTTCTAGGATAACTCAATTCACAAAGTGTCTTCCCGTGAGGGCTTTCACCATAAGGGGACCACTTTTGAGTTCATCCATTTGTACTTATTATCAACCATGGAAAGACAATAATGAGTCATATTTACATCAAACAAACTTGGCTCCATTACCCAAACCTTTGTTCTATCGAAAGTTTCTATTAGACTTTCTTCAAGGGTTGAAATCAATGACAACCAACCTTAATCAATAGTCTCCCCCTTTGGAATTGATGGAAACACTCTAATGAATTACTAAAATCATGTCATGCAATGATGAAGTCATATCACTCATGCTCCCCCTAAAACCATGCCTTTGTCCTCTTCATCTATGTGACCATTGCTCCCACTAGAATCATGCCTCTGTCCTCTACATCTGATAAATCTCTCCCCCTTTGTCATAAATGGCAAAGGTATATTTCCATATGGGGCTGTTCCCCCTAACTAAATTGTCCTCCTTATGGTGCTTCCTTGTGTACATCTAATACATATAAGATAAGCATTCAAAAGAATTCATTTTGGAGTAGAAATAACTCTGAGTCTCTGACAAAGATACTCAAAGGATTCCCATGGAAGTGGTTTTGTAAAGATGTCTGCCACTTGTTATTTTGTTCCCACATACTCAACTATGATGTTCTTTTCTGCAACCTGTTCCCATAGAAAGTGATACTTGATTGAAATGTGCTTTGTCTTGGAGTGCATCGTCAGGTTCTTTGAGATACTGATGGCGCTTGTATTATCCTACCTATGCTATTGTTATCTAGTAAATTAAAAATAAACCTAATAATAGCCGAAAAATTAATAGAGGATGTTCTATATTTTACATTGTTCAAGAGGGGACATGTATTTATCTACAGGGAGGGAGTGGACTTGGTTGAACCACAACTAATTGGTTATTTGGTGGATAGGTTGTACATTTTGCGAGGATAACCTTTAGGTTATGATTCAATGTTGGATGAGGAGCAGGAGGCTCTTGAGACTGCGGTGGGCCTAAGGATTTAGTCTTTCATTTCAAGAGAAGAGAGGGAGTATATTTTGAGCACTGGTAGTAGGATAAGTTAGTGTGATCAAATTGATGCTCAGGGTGGAGTGGATTCTCCTAGGAGCTCAGGGTTCATGGTAGCTACCAAGAGGAGGTATTATGGTTCGAATATGTGCAGGTGTTAGGGTTGGCTCCAGGTTCATAGGGATCTCCTACTGCAAACAGTGTGATGGGATCGGATGATGGTGATGGCAGTGAGTACATCCCTTGCTAAGAGGGAGTGTTAGATATTATAGCTCGGGAGGTACTCCACATTTTTGTCTTGTATGAAGAAGTAGCCTTATATTTGCACTACTAGACACTTGAATTTGTAATGGGTTTTTATAAAGTTGTAATAAAGTGTACCTTCTAATATTAAAGTGAATTTATTTCATAAAGTACACTTATGTTATAAAGTGAAATTGTACTTTAATATTTTAAGTGATTTATTTTGGAGGGAATGAATCATGTCCCTTGATCATGTAAAGGCTAGATTAGATCTTGGCCTTTGGATTTGGGGATGGGGTGTTACAGGTATGATCTAACTGAGAGGGGGGGGTGAATCAGTTAGTGTAGATTATTAACCATTTACTCTCATTTTTAACTTTGAATCATTAATCTTAGTGGCAGTGAGT